>BLSH010532972.1:60792-85191 GCA_018402905.1 Glandirana rugosa | reverse complement strand
TTCTGGATCAACACCCTTTGGCTAATTATTATTATTATTATTATACAGGATTTATATAGCGCCAGCAGTTAGCGCAGCGCTTTACAAAAATGAAGGCAGACAGTACAGTTATATCACAATTTGGTACAAAAGGAATCAGAGGGCCCTGCTCGTTAGAGCTTACAATCTAAGAGGGTGGGTCAATTGATACAAAAGGTAAAAGCTGTGGGGGGTGAGCTGATGTAGAAAGAAAGAGTATTAGGTAGAAGCAGGATAGGATTCTTTAAAGAGAAAGGTTTTCAGGGATCATCTAAAGATGGATAGATTAGAAGACAGTCAGACTGATTGGGGTAGGGAGTTCCAAAGGATCGGAGAAGCTCTCACAAAATCTTGGAGGAGAGCATGGGAGGAGGTGACAAGTGAGCTAGAGAGCAGGAGGTCTTGAGAGGACCGAAGAGGGCATCTTGGTTGGTATTTTGAGACTAGGTTAGAGATGTAGCTGGGGGCAGAGTTGTGGATGGCTTTGTAGGTTATTGTTAGTACTTTGAATTTTATACGTTGGGTGAGTGGAAGCCAGTGCAGAGATTGGCAGAGGGGGTGGAGGACACTGAGCGGTTGGCAAGGTAGATAAGTCTTGCAACAGCATTCATTATTGACTGAAGGGGGGATAATGTATGCAAAGGTAATCCAATGAGGAGAGAGTTGCAGTAGTCGAGGCGAGAGATAACCAGAGAGTGAATTAGAAGCTTGGTGGTGTAATTGGTTAAAAAGGGGAGTATTCTAGCGATGTTGCGTAGGCTGAGGCGGCATGATTTGGACAGGGATTGGATGTGGTCTTGAAAGGACAGTTCAGAGTCTAGGGTTACCCCTAGCACCCTGGCATGTGGGGATGCACTAATAGTTGTGCCATTGACCTTAACAGAGAAGTCAAGGGAAGGGGCACGTGGGGGAAGAAATATAATGAGCTCAGTTTTAGATAGGTTCAGTCTGAGGAAGTGCTGTGGCATCCAGGCTGATATGTCTGTTAGTAAGGCAGTGATCTGTGAGGAGACTGATGGGGTGAGCTGAGGGGTAGAGAGATAGATTTGGGTGTCATCGGCATATATTTGATAGCGGAAGCCATAGGAGGTTATAAGCTGACCCAGGGAGGACGTGTAGATCGAGAATAGTAGGGGTCCAAGGACAGACCCTTGGGGGACCCCAACGGTGAGAGGAGTTGGAGAGGAGGAAGTGGAGTTGTAAGTGACACCGAAGGTGCGGTGAGATAGGTAAGATTCAAACCAACAGAGAGCACAGCCATGGAGACCAAGCAAATTGAGTTTTTTGAGGAGGAGGGGGTGATCAACTGTATCAAAGGCAGCGGAAAGGTCCAAGAGTAAGAGTATGGAATAATGACTGTTGGTTTTTGCTGTTAACAAGTCGTTTGTGTGTTTTAGGAGGGCCGTTTCTGTGGAGTGGTGTGGACGAAATCCCAACTGAAGGGGATCAAGAAGGTTGTTTTCAGTGAGGTGGTCACTCAGTCGGTTGTAAACTAAACGTTCAAGGATTTTGGAGGCAAAAGGGAGTAAGGAGATGGGTCGTAGGTTGCTAAGATTGGTGGGGTCTAGTGTGGCCTTTTTTGGTATGGGAGTGACTAGTGCATGTTTTAGAGGGTTGGGGAAGATACCAGTAGAGCAGGAGAGGTTGAAGATATGAGTTAAAGAGTGTAGGATAGAGTCAGAGGGTGACTGTATATATATATATATATATATATATAAGCAGAGGGACTGGCAGGATTTTCACACATGGTACAGCAGTCACATATCAGGATTGGGTTCACATATTTTTTAAAGATTAGGGAGATGCAAAATATATATTTTTTTGTTTTTGAATTTAATATCACCTTAATTGTGTCTAGGCAGTACTTTATTTATCTATTTTTTTAGTACAAGATTTATCTTTGTCTTGAATTTTCCCCTGAAAAAAACAATGCTCTTCCTGGCATGTGAATTTGTCTAGGCACCTATTCTGCATCTATAGCCTCATAGGTGTATATCTGCTCTGTGAGAGTCTCTGTGGCTTTTGACTGCTACTCTCTGTTCTCCTGAGGCTTGCTGGAGAAAAAGCCATAACTTAGGACCGACAGTATAAGGAATTGCCTGCATCTGCTTTATTTATTCTGTGGATTTTTGCTTTCTCCAACTCTTCTGCTGATCCTTGGCCATTACCTCAGAAATCATCAGGGAGGCAGCTCTAGTATAAGCAAGAAAAGCACTGCTCCTCTACTAAGCTGCCTGCTTCCACATGGAGATGTAGTGCAGAACAAATCAATAATGAGGAAAACTTTAGATGCAGTAAGCTTACCATTAATACTGCTGACTAGTTATTTGTTCTTTGCCTGAACGGGGACAGTGTTCAGTTCCATTTAAAAAGAAACCAGAAACATTGGATGGTTAAATGTTAGCAAACATTATGACAAAAGAAAGGTCTTTTCTCGTGATATTCTAATATGAGTCCATCTTATGAGTAAAATGCAGTACGTGTGCATTTTGTGCAACAGTTTCAAAGTACAACAAATCATCATCAAAGGAGAAAAATGTTTTGGGGAAATGTAAAATTCAATCATTCTGGGTTCTGCCCAATAAACATAGCCAGCAGTTATCTATTTTGGGGTTTTCTTACTCCTATACTGGAGATAAATTAACATTTTATCACTTTTACAGTATCCAGTAGGAAAAAAATACCAGCTGTGTACTGTACAATTTGAACCACTTTTTAGTATATGTAACAAATATAAACAAACTTAGTTCTACATCAGCACTAAGTGCCTATAAGGGTTTCTATGAAAGAAGCTATAAAATGTCATGTTAACAACATGGTTCTTACAAACTTAAGCATTGAATGATTATAAATCATACTCTCAAGAGCCTTGGAAAAACATTTCCTGTGTGAGCTATTAAAGTTAGTGTTTTGCTCTCCCTTCATATACCTTACAGTAGTTATGGAAATAGTGTAGAATAAAAGTAATTATTATAAAAGTTCTTTTATTGTGAACATATAAATATTTTTTTAAATATAATGCCAACTATTAAATCTGTCTGGAATAATTACTTTAGGAAACATTTAACATTTATACTTCCATTTATTGGACAGATTATCCACATAGATGCTGGCAAAATTTCAGAATTAAATGGAAGTAGCATGAATTGTGTTTTCATACATCTTAGTGGTGCTAGGGCATTAAAGTGCTTTCATTTGCAGTGTCAAACTGTACAGAATTTGTTTTTATTTTTATCTGAATGAAATCAACAAAAGGAAGCTAGCTGCCCATGCCCCAACCAATGCAAATGCAATGTACTTGGGGTGATGGGAAACACATTTTTGGTTTGGAGCCAATTCTACAGTATTTGCATGATGTTATGTGGCAAACATATACAGCAGAGATGTAGTAAAAAATATTTTCTCTTCTACTAATTGCTTCTACATTGACTGATGCAAAATAATGCAAAGGAAAAATAAGCACCGCTCCAGGTCAGTCCCTTGTTTCACCTCCACCATAGAAACATAGAACAGTGACGGCAGAAAACAGACAGAGTAGTTTGTTGAGTCTTTCTGGTTTTTTTTTTGTTTTTCTTTATTTTACTTATTTTTTTGTTTATTTTTTTGTTAACTTTTTTTGTCTGAGTATTGATCTATTTTTGTCCCAAGCATGTTTGAAACCATTTACAGAATACTTTATTAACAGGTTCCCCACCGCGTGCCGTCTTTTCACGGCGGCAGTCGGGGAGCCCTGCGCGAATCGCCGTAAATAAGCGGCGATCCGCATTTGGCCACCAGGGGGCGCGTGCGCCCCCGCCGCACTCCTGGGGAGTGTGCCCGCGGCTCGGGCGGACCCGATGTCCGCTGGCGAGCCGCGATGAGCGGCTACTGGGAAAGAACGGGGAACCGCCGATGTAAACACGGCGGTTCCCCGCTCTGTCACTGGGATCAGTTAGATCTCTCATGCCCATGGTAGCCCAACCCCCCCACAGTAAGAACACGCCCAGGGAACACACTTAACCCCTAGCTCTCCCCCCCAGGTTAACCCCTTCACTGCCAATGACATTTATACAGTAATCAGTGGACATTTAAATTTCTGATCGCTGAATAAATGTCATTGGTCCCAAAAAAGTGTCAAAAATGTTCCGACATGTCTGCCCCAATATCGCATTACCGCTAAAATCGCAGATCACCGCCATTACTAGTAAAAAATAAAAAATAAAAAATCCCCAGAAATGAATTCTCGCCATCCGTAAATGCGGCCACTTTTGCGCAAACCAATCAATAAACGCTGATTGCAATTTTTTTAATCGCAAATATGAGGAATTATATAAATCGGCCAAAAACGGTGAAAAAAATGTTTTTTTATATTTTTTTTTGAATTTGAATTTTAGCAAAAAGTAAGAAATTTGGGCTTTTTTGCAAAATTGTCGCTCTTCTTTTGTTTATAGCGGCGATAAGAAATGACGCAGAGGCAATCAAATACCACCAAAAGAAAACTCTATTTGTGGGGAAAAAAGGACGCAAATTTTGTTTGGGTACAACGTCGCACGACCGCGCAATTGTCAGTTAAAGCGATGTAGCGCCGAATCGCAAAAAGTGCTCTGGTCCTAAAGTGGGAAATTCTTCCGGGGCTGAAGTGGTTAATCCCTAAGGGAAATTTACTGTCGATGGTATTACTACCTATGCTCAAAGTTTATTCCAAACATCAACTACCCTTCCAGTAAAATAATACTTTCTAAAATTAGTATCATAGTAGTAGGTGTTGGCCCTCTCCATCACTGCCTTCATAGTGTAGAGGAACATTCTGGCTGAACGCACATCCAATAAAATCACCTTTATTGTAGCATATCTTCATAAAAGCATTCCACAATAAAAAAAATGAAGGAAACAGCATATACAGCTAACACATTTCATGCTAAACCACCGCTTAGTTAAAGCTGCTATGTGCAACCAAAAATATTTTTTTTCCTACACTATGATGCAAATTGATCTCTTTTAATATTTACATGCCAAACTCAGCTTTGCCTTTTGTGTCCATGACATCTTATCTTAAAAGTGTGCGACTAAGGCTTGCCAGTGGACTGCGGAAGAAAAGAGTGACAACAGACAGTTGACCTTAGGGGCACAAAGAATTTAACTGGTCCTGACTGAAAGTCCACATGAACTTACTCAACTTTAAAGATTGATGCAAAGAGAATACATATGGGTCATAGATGAAAATTGTTGAACGTTTTCACAGCATCAGATTAGGAATCATGGTATGAATACATTAAGGATCATGATATTGTATAAAACCAAAAACATATATGTAATTCCCTATAAGCTTTGCTTGATCAATGAACATTTAGTGAGAAACCTTGACCAAAACATTAACCAGTTTTGGGGAGCAGGAATGATCCAGAATGGAATTGTCATTGAGTATGCTAGTATGCAATAGGGTGGAATATGCAAAACTGTAATTAAATAATCTTGTGGGATAAGTCACTTTTGTGGAGTTGGCCCTGAAATACACTTGTGCATGTATCAACTTTCAAAGCAAAACATTATGTAATCACTGATTAATTGTATATGCCATTGTCTGCTTATGAACATTTTGATATTGTAAAGTCTAAGTACCCTTTTAAGCCCTGGATGCGTGATCATATCAGTAATTAATAATTAGTCCACTGCAGGAGTATATTCCATGACTTTGAGCCTGCAGCTTTCCTGGGAGGCAGTGGACATGTGCCCGACTCATCTAGTAAACTTCAGTAGCCAGGGACAGAGTATTTTAAAAGGAAAATCTAGAAACATTAATTGTACTCTAAAATATTTACCATTTGTCTCAAATTCCTCATGTGCTTATAAATGCATCAATATTATAAAGGCTAAACACACATTTAAGCACAGGATATGCAATCATATCAATGAATAGTTAATACAGGAGTGTATTCTTGCAGGATTTGAGCCCCCAACTTTCCTAGGAGGCAGCAGTGACATGCCTTACTCCTCTTGGAAGTCAAGGACAAGGCTTCTTTTTAGCTTTGTACATGCTTTACAATTAAGTTGTATTTAACGTTATTGCAGTTCAGGGGTGGGCAATTGACAATAAAGCAGACCTTTCATATTCATATACTGTAAATCACAATCTGTGCTTTCCAGTGATGCTTGAACAAATGAACCATCACCACCCTGTTGTTTAACAATTTTAGACTATTAGGCAAATATTTCGCTTTGGAAGTTTTTATTTGTGTTTGTTTTATCCAATAAACCCCATTGTTTGAAACGTACTTCACCATCAAGGATCCCCGTCCTTTTCTTTCCTTTATTTTTATCTGATCCCCATTTTTTGAGCCGGCTACTGAGGGAAGATTCCAGTATACAGGCATCTTGATCGAGGACACAACCACAGGAGAAACATACCAGGACCCAACAAGGAGGACCAAAAGACCCGATTTACCAAGGCGTGTACCCCTGCAGGGGTATGAAACATCTGGTAAGTGCGGGAACATACGGGAGAGCACGCGTGGAAGTCACCTTACTACCTTGAATAAGCACGGAAGTCACTTTTTATTTATACACCAAAAGGATTACTCACAGAAGGATCACTGTTTTTTGTTCAAATAAAGATATGGAAAGAGTTATAATCGCATAGCAGAAAGATACTGATTCTGAAACACCAATACCTATTGCAGCACGAATTAGCGCAATCGGACACAACTACTCTTGGAGACCCCATTTTTTCTTAACCATTGGACAATATTTAAGGTTCATTGATTGATTTTGCACCTTTTGGCACCACAGCACTTTATTTTTATTTTACGGACATTTACGAACATACGGACATTTACAGACATACAGACATTTACAGATGATATTTTCAACTATTCACCAATTTCTATTTTTACATTTTTCATCCCTAATTTTATCTGTATTCTATCTGCCTGTTTCTCGTGTACTTATTTATTAGGTGATTTTAGGTGTTTTTACACATTTTATGTTTTACGGACATTCACGGACATTTACGGGCATTTACGGACATCAACTTTTTTTTTTTTTTTCAACAAGCGTTTCACTGGTTTGCCCTTAGAAGCCATCACAGCCATGCCTACTAATGGCATGGCTGTGATTGGCCAGTGCATCATGTGACCCCGCCTCTGTATGAGCTGGAGTCACATAGTGCTGCATGTCATATGCTCTCAGGCTAGTGTAGGGAGGAGGATGCTGCTGGTGCTGTGAGGGACAGTTTGCAGATCTAATAACATCTCATCCTGCATTACAGAAGGGAGTGGTCCCTGCTGTTGCTGTAAGGCACAGATTATTGTTCTAAAATCATTTCAAACTGCTATAGGGAGAGGTTCCTGCTGGTGCTGTAAGGGACAGATTATTGTTCTAAAATCATATCAAACTGCTATAGGGAGAGGTTCCTGCTGTTGCTGTAAGAGACAGATTATTGTTCTATAATCATCTTCTAGTTCTAAAGGGAGAGGTTCCTACTGGTGCTGTAAGGGACAGATTATTGTTCTAAAATCATCGCCTTCTCCTATAGGGTCAGGTTCCTGCTGTTGCTGTAAGGGACAGATTATTGTTCTAAAATCATCTCCTAGATCTATAGGGTCAGGTTCCTGCTGTTGCTGTAAGGGACAGATTATTGTTTTTTCCCTATCCCCATTTCTTTGCAGGGCACTTGTCCTACTCTCACCCCCACTTTTCTTCCTTTTGCAGCCCTCTAGCACTTTCCAAGACTTTTTTACAGCCATTTTTGTGCCCAAATGTTCGGGTCCCCATTGATTTCAATGGGGTTCTGGGTCCGGGGTCAAGTCCGGACCAAACCCAAACTTTTCCACAAAAACCCGAACCCGAACATCCAGGTGTCCGCTCAACTCTATTTATAAGTACATGACTATAAGTAACTATTGTAGAACAAATTGCATGGGGAGCTGGACACTGCCAAAGAGGACATGTATCAATGCAAATAAAGATTTAAAACAATAATATTTTGCAGGGAGCAGCAATTTTAACCACCTCCCACCCAGCATATTGTAATAATACAGCTGAGCGGCAGCACTGCTATCCTGGGTGAATGCCATATGACGTCCCCCACTCATGCACCTCATGCATACCCTAATTTGCAACAGACACAGCAGAAAACAGATCCTTGATCTGGTACCATGTGATCACTGTGACCAATCACATCAGTCTCATGTCAGTTGGCTTTCATTCATTGCCATTGTGTACTATTGTGATTATCTCTGTGATTGGTAACAGCGATCAGATGGTATATGGCCAATTACAGTGGACTTGTACCTTGTGATAGTTATGGCCAATCACAGCTATCACAGTTGTACACAATGGCACACGAATGGATGCCTTTCATAGTTTCACAGTGGAAAAATGATTGCTTTTACAGTGATCGTCAGCAACCATAGTGTAAAAAAAAATCCTGATTGCCTCCCCATAAGACCCCTTTCACACTGAAGCACTGCTAAAATAGCCGCTAAAGTGCCAGACATTTTTGCAGTGTTTTAGTGGCGTTTTAGCAGTGCTTTACAAGCGCTAGCTGGCTGCTTTTTTTAGACCTAAAAAAATTAAAAAAGACCTGTTTTGCAGTGCTTTCAAAGCACTTTAAGGTGCTTTGGAAGCTCTGTCCATTCATTTCAATGGGCAGGGGCGTTTTTGAAGCACTATTTGTAGCGCTCCAAACATACCCCAAGGATGTTGCTTCAGTGGCGGCTGGTGAAGTTTTAGGATTGGGGGTGCCAGGCCCCACCCTTCCTTTCTGACCCCTCCTACTTCTAATAAGCCCCACCCCTTATAGAATCCACCCACTCCGTCCCCTGTATTCCACATATTGTGTCAGGAATACACAACTCAGCATCACAGGACACAGTATACAGCTCAGCATCACAATACACAGTTGTCACATGCCTGATCCGAGGCCAAAATGCTGAGAAAGGCTCCCCTTGCGGCTAAACGCAGTATACCCCTGGAACTGGGAACAGGTGGTATGGTGAATAGAGAAGCAATGGTCACCAGGGCTGAAGACAGGCTTGAGCATATGATCACTAGAAGACTGTGTAGACTGGAACTCAGAAGCAGCAGGAACTTCAAGCAAGTGGTAGTCTTCAGCAGGGGTGCCTGTAAAGGCCTGGCAGGGGTACAGCAACTGCAGAAGTGGAGACAGGGAACCAGTGAAGCTGAGTCAGCACAGGCAGAGCAAAGGGCAAGTTCGAGATCCAGGCCGGGGTCAAACACAAGGAATCTATAACCCAGGCAGAGGAGCAAATGCAGGAGACTGAGTAAGTCAGATATCAAATAGCAAGCCAGGGGTCACGTACAGTGGATCAGGCAAAAGCGTAGTCCGTGAGGCAAGCCGGAGGTCAATTACAGCAGAGAAGATCAGGAGCAAGGTCAAGGAGCAAGCTGGCTCATAACAGAGGTTCAATCAGGATACAGGACACAAGTTCAGGAACACTGGTGAAGTGAGACAATCCAGCGACTTGTGTGATACAGAGGCTGCCTTTTATAGGTTAGTAAACAGTCTCATTGGTTACTCTGAATGCGCCATCCCGAACAAACGTTCACCCCCATGGGTAGATGTGTTCGTCTCCCACGCATGCTGAGATCAAGTTTAGTGAAGATCTGGGCCGTGCGGAATCGTTGAAAGAGTTCAGGGATGAGAGGAAGCAGGTAAGGATTCTTGATGGTGATTTTGTTGAGGTCTCTGTAATCAACACATGGTCTTAGGGTCCCGTCTTTCTTCCCTACGAATAAGATTCCAGCACCGGCAGGGGAGGAAGAAGACCGAATGAACCCTTTTTCAAGGTTTACATCAATGTATTCCCGTAAGGCTTCCAACTCGACTTTGGACAGTATGAAGATCCGTCCAAAGGGAATCTCAGCCCCGGGCAAAAGTTCGATTGGACAACCGTAAGGTCTGTGGGGAGGCAGATGATCAGCTCCTTTCTTATCAAATACATCCATAAATGTGTGGTATGCAGAGGGAACCTCCGGAAGTAAACTGGATGGAGGCTGGAGAGATAGACAGGTAGCAGGTTTGCTGATGGCCGGGATGAAGCAGTGCTGTGAACAGTAGGCAGAAGAAAAGTCTAAATTTTTCTTAATCCAGTTTATTTGTGGATTGTGGGCTTGCAACCATGGGAGTCCCAGGATGATAGGGAAGGGAACATAGGTGAACAGATGACGTCAAAACAAAGGAACTCCTGATGGCCTGAGTCTGTACTGGTAAAGATGGGTTTAGTTTCTTGAGTGACGGGTCCTGAGCAAGGTAAGGAGCCCTCAGCCAGATGTACTTGGAAAGTATGCTTCTTGTTCTGAAGGGGCACACATAGTATTTTAGCCAAAGCAAAGTCCAGAAAACAACTACATGCCCCTGAGTCCACAATTGCCAGAAGCCGAATCTCCTCTTCCGCCACCCGTAGAGAGACCATGAGGACAACGTGAGTCACAGAAGGACCAGCAACCTGAAAGTTCATAGTATGTGGGGGTCTTGACTTACTGAGAGGGCACTTGCAAATGTAATGACCTGCTCCCCCACAGTAAAGACACAGGTTGAACCGTCTACGTCATTGTCTTTCCTCTGGAGTGAGAGGGGACCGGACCAGTCCTAGTTGCATTGGTTCCCTCTCAGGCACTATGGCAAGAGCCTGGCCAGGTGATGACGTATGGACCGATGAAACCCGAGGCAACCTCCAAGTGGATGGATCGGTTTGGTAACGCTCAGACCGGCTTTCCCTCAGCCATCAAACCAGCGTTATGGTTAACTGGATCAAGCCTTCTAGGGTGGCAGGAGTCTCTACTCAGGCTAGTTCATCCTTGAGAGTCTCTGAGAGCCCCTGGCGGTATTGGTATTGGAGAGCAGCCTCGTTCCATCCAGTGTCAGCGGACCATTTCCGGAACTCCGCGGTATAGTCCTCTACCGGACGTCTCCCATGGAACGGGTTATGCAGGACTGATTCTGCGGTGGCGGTACGTTGGGGATCATCGTAAAGTTGTGCCATTGCTTCAAGGAAAGAGTCTGCAGAGTTTAGTATGGAGCTTCTTTGCTCTAGCAGATGGTGGGCCCAAGCCTGGGGTTAATCAGAAAGCAGAGATATAATGAATCTCACTTAACAGTCTCTGATGAAAAGGTTCTGGACTGAAAGGCCAGGTATAGCTGACCAGCATTTTTTTTTTATATCAATGTTTTTATTGAGTTTTTGGTACAAAAAGAATAGAAAGTTACAAACATAACATTAAGCGGTTATTATCGGAGTAGACAGCTTGTAGATAGTTGAACAATCTGTCAAGGCACATTTGTAAGGGTAATACAATGAGTTACAAAGAGCACACATATTCCATTAACTTTTCTAGATGTTAGTATTCTCTCTGGGTTACCATATTTCCCATTGTTTAATGTGTTTACTGTAGGAAAGTGAATTAATTGCAAGCGTTTTTTCGTATGTGCTACTTAGGTTTACTTTCCCTATGGTTTCTGATATGTTTGGGGACAGCTGAGTTTTCCATTTTGATAGGATCGTGGATCTTGCTGCTAAGAGTATGTGGGTGACTACCGTGCGGTGTGTGGGGGGAAAATCCTCTATGCCTATGTTTAATATTGCCAATGCTGGATTCGGGGGTTTAAGTATTCCTGTTTGGGTTGATATGAGTTGGAATATTTTGTTCCAGAAACTAGTTAAGGAAGGACAGTCCCACAGTACATGCATCAGGCTTCCCACTTGACCACATTGTCTCCAACATAGGTCTGAGTTATTTGGGTTAATTTTGGCCATTCTATATGGGGTGTAGTACCACCTGTTAGTGATTTTAAGAGCCATTTCCCAATGGGATGTGCAGTGTGAGGTGCGGGTTATGGTGTTGAGGGCAGTTTTCCATACATTTGGGGGGTACTCTGTTCCCAGGTCTTTTTCCCATTTTTCCATGGGTGTAGATTTTGAGAAGTTCGAAGCGTCTTGTAGAATGTCATAGAATAGGGATATTCCTTTAGTTTTGGGGTTAGATTTAGTGTAGTGTTCCCAGGCTTTGGGATGAGTGAGGAGGTTCTTGTATGGATGTTTTTGGAGGAAATGCTGTATCCTCATAATGGTGTATGTTGTGTTTTGCTGGAGATTGTATTCCTTTCTGATAGAGTCTAAGTGTTTGATTCCAGTCTGGTTGTATAAATTATCGATTTCTTTTATGCCTGATTTGCTGAGTGGGGAGGTATCTAGCATGGGGATCATATGTTCTAGTAGTTGGATTGGTATTTTTGTTATTTTTGATAGGTCAAGGATTTGGTTTTTATTGGAGAGGTGTCTCCAGGCTTTAATTGATGCTTGGATTGTTGAAGGGAGAGTTTTAAGGTCCCATCTTTTCCATAGATCGCTAATCAGTAACCATGTGAGGTTGCCTGTTGGAGAAAGAGCTTTCTCAATTTCAACCCATAGTGGTGTCTCTCCTGTTTCAGTCCATTCCTTTATTTGGGCTAGTTGCAACGCCCAGCAGTAATCTTGCAGGACCGGTAGTCCTGCTCCCCCTGCTTTTTTGTTTTTGGTAAGAGGGAGGCTTGAGCATCTAGCTCTCTTTCCTGACCATATGAATTTATGGAGCAGGTTCTGCAAGGGTCTGATCTGTGCGCTAGGTATGTGGACGCTTAAGTTCCTGAATAGGTATAGTATTTGTGGCAGTATAGTCATTTTAAAGGTTGCAAGTTTGCCGCCCCATGTCAGTTGGATGGGTGCCAGTCTGTCCAATTCTTAGGCAATTTTATTGGTTCAGAGGAGTTATGTTGAGTTGAATCATCAGAAACTGAGGGTGCTAAGTTGATACCTAAATATTTAATTTCTTTGGATACCCAGGGGAAGGGTGATTGTGCCATAAGTTTAGTTTTATCTGAGGGCTTGATTCCTAGGTTCAATATTTCAGATATAGTTGTGTTGACCTTATAGTATGAGATTTCTCCAAAGCTGTTAAGTAGGTTGTGCACTGTTGGGAGGGATTGAAGGGGGTTTGATAATATTAATATTATGTCATCCGCGAATAAGCTGATTTTGTGCGTGTGGTTTGGGAAGGTCACACCGGATATGTTCTCTGAGGTCCTAATGGCTTCAGCCAGAGGTTCAATGATTAGGTTGAAAATGATGGGGGATAGCGGACATCCCTGGCGTGTTCCATTGGTTATTTGAAATGTTTTAGATAGTACACCTGATGTGTATACTTGTGCTGAGGGTTGATCATATAGCGCTAGTATTGCAGACCTAATGTGGCCTTTAAATCCAAACTTCGTGAGTACCTGTTGCATATATTTCCAGTGTACCCTGTCAAACGCCTTCTCTGCATCCAGCGTGAGGAGCAGAGAAGGCGTCTGAGTCCGGTTTGCGAATTCTATAATGTTTATTATACGCCTAACCGCATCTGATGTTTGTCTCCCTGTTACAAATCCTGTTTGGTCTTTCTTTATTAGATTGGGTATTATTGTCATCAGTCTCTGGGTTATAAGTTTTGCTAGGATTTTGGTATCTGAGTTGAGGAGGGAAATCGGTCGGAAGTTGGCAGGGGTTGTTGGATCTTTCCCTGGTTTTTGAATAGTGACCACGTAAGTGTTGGAAGGTTTAGTTTTGATAGGAATTGTTGTATGCCTTCCATGGAGGGTTGGGGTGTGTCTGGGTCGTCTTTTAAATTGTACAATGCACTATAGTAATGTGCAAATTCGTCTGCAATGGCTTGTGGATGTGTTCTTTTCTGTGGGAGTGTTTTAGAGTTTAAGTAGTGAATCCTAGTTTTTGTTTGTTTAATTTTGATTAGTTTGGCTAGGTGTTTTCCTGTTTTGTTCGCGTATGCGCAGTTAGTCACTTTCAGTTTCCTCAGGTAGGAGTCATGTGGTTCAGCTAAGATTTGTCTGAGCTGGTTCCTCAAGCTTGCTATTGAGTTGGACAAGGCCGTGGATGCTTGTTGTTTGTTTAGAATCTCTAGGTTGTGTATATCAGCTAGCACCTTTTCAAGCTTGGCATTATACAATTTTTTTGCCCTGGAGCTTTGTTGAATGCACACCCCCCTCATATAGGCCTTGTGTGCACCCCACAAAGTCCATGGGTCAGATACAGAGTGAGCATTAAGTTGGAGAAAATGACTTAAATTTTGAGCTATAGTCTTTGCATAATTCGGGTCCTGTAGGATTTTGATGATCTCCAGATCCGGGACCTTTTCTTCGGGGCCCCCTCCTCCATTGTCAGTGTAACAGGAGCATGGTCCGACCACGTAATATCACCTATTGTGGAGGAGGTCACCCTTTGGAGCAGTCCCAGATCTGATATAAACATGTCAATTCTAGTATATACTTGATGTCTGGAGGAGTAAAAGGTAAAGTCCTTTTCTGAACTGTGCATACACCTCCACACATCATATAGGTTTTCCCTGTGTAGAGTATGGCTGAGGGATGCAAGTTTCCCTTTGTTACCTGTCGATGAGTCCATGCTCGGGTCATTCATTAGATTAAAGTCACCACATATTAATAAGTTACCATATCTGCGATGAAGGTGAACATTGGGTGTGTAAACGTTCACCAGTCTGACAGGCATTTTTAAAGGACGTGAATTTCCTTCTGTCCCCTAGGAAGCATTGAGGTATGGGGACTCTGGGTTCTGGAGCTGGTAACATCACAGTAGGGACCGGGTTGGAAGGCTCTTGAGGTGGAATGGCTGTTGCTGAGCTGGTAGAGGGTGCTTCTGCATCAACAGGAACAGAGGACACAGCAGAATGTAGTAGGCGACCCTCTAACTGGAAGTGGTCGTCCTGTAGCTTCTGTATTGCCTGGGTGAGAGAGGTGACCTGCTGGCAAAGTGCTTTGATGGGGGAGCCATCCCTATCGGCCTCTGACATGGCTGGATTGTACTGTCACATATCTGATCCGAGGCTGAAATGCAGAGAGAGGCTCCCCTTGCGGCTAAATGCAGTATACCCCTGGAATTGGGAACAGGTGGTATGGTGCGTAGAGAAGCACAGGTCCCCAGGGGTGAAGACAGGCTTGAGCAGATGATCACTAGAAGACTGTGTAGACTGGAACTCAGAAGCAGCAGGAACTTCCAGCAGGTGGTAGTCTTCAGGAGGGGTTGTCCGTAATAGCCTGGCAGGGGTGCAGCAACTCCGGAAGAGGAGACAGGTAACCAGTGCAGCTGGGTCAGCACAGGCAGAGCAAAGGGCAAGTCCAAGATCCAAGCTGGGGTCAAACACAGGGAATCTATAATCCAGGCAGAGGAGCAAGTACAGGAGAATGAGAAAGGCAGAGTCCAAATAGCAAGCCAGGGGTCAAGTACAGTGGATCAGGCAGAAGCATAGTCCATGAGCAAGCCGGAGGTCAATTACAGCAGAGAAGATCAGGAGCAAGGTCAAGGAGCAAGCTGGCTCATAACAGAGGTTCAATCAGGATACAGGACACAGGTTCAGGAACACTGGTGAACTGAGACAATCTAGCGACTTGTGTGATACAGAGGCTGCCTTTTATAGGTTAGCAAACAGTCTCATTGGTTACTCTGAATGCGCGGATTGCACCGTCCCAAACGCATGCGTTCATCTACACGCATGCGTGTGGGAATGTGTCAATCGTGCCTGCTTTTCTGATAACAGTATACAGCTCAGCATCACAGGGGGGTATATAGCAGCCAGTATCACAGGACACAGTATAGAGCCCCAGCATCACAGGGGGATATATAGCAGCCAGTATCACAGGACACAGTATAGACCCCAAGCATCACAGGTGTGGTATATAGCAGCCAGTATCACAGGACACAGTATAGAGCCCCAGCATCATATGTGGGGTATATAGCAGCCAGTATCAGCGGTCGGATAAATTGCAGCCAATAACGCAGGTATGGGTAAATTGCAGCCAATGTCACAGGTGGGGGTAAATTGCAGCCAATATCACAGGTGGGGGTAATTTCTGCCAGTATCACTGGTGGGGTAAATTGCAGCCAATATCACAGGTGGGGTAAATTGCAGCCAGTATCACAGGTGGGGTAAATTGCAGCCAATATCACAGGTAGGGGTAAATTGCAGCCAATATCACAGGTGGGGTACTTTGAAGCCAATATCACAGGTGGGGTACTCTGCAGCCAATATCACAGGTGGGGTACTTTGCAGCCAGTAACACAGGTTGGGGTAAATTGCAGCCAATATTACAGGTGGGGGTACATTGCAGCCAGTATCACAGGTGGGGTAAATTGCAGCCAATATCACCGGTGGGGGTACATTGCAGCCAATATCACAGGAGGGGTACTTTGCAGCCAGTAACACAGGTAGGGGTAAATTGCAGCCAATATCACAGGTGGGGGTACATTGCAGCCAGTATCACAGTTGGGGAACTTTGCAGCCAATATCACAGGTGGGGTACTTTGCAGCCAGTAACACAGGTGGAGTACTTTGCAGAGACCCCCCCGAAGTTGGGACAAGTCCCGCACTTACCTCATCTAATAGGCAGGCAGGAGTGTGCAGAGATCGGCTTGCTGAAAGTGGGCTGTCAGTGTGCAGGACTGCGCTTGTGGTGAGCGGGCTGGAGCCTTGAGTGGATGGTCTGTGGCGTGGGAGTCAGTGGGACTGAAACCCGGTGGAGTGCTGCACGTCTGCCACAGTCCTGCCCCCGCCCACAGCATCCAATGCCAGCCAGTCACTGGCTCAGGCAGCCAATCAGACTATGTGTGTGCGCCTGTTCAATCCACACACATAGTCTTTAATGACTGACCAATCGGCTCACTACTTGCTGTCAGCAGACAGCAAGGAGCCGAGAAAAAAAAAAAGAAAAGTCAATATACCGGTGCCTCCTGTAGGGGCCGGGCTGACTTTTTTTTTTCTTCTTGTCAGTGGTGGGGAGGCAGCGCCCAAGTGCCCCTTATGGACCAGCTGCCGCTGTGCTGCTTGTAGGATTTTTCTACCATCCCACATGTACATCACCCCAGTGTGAAAGCATCCATTCAAATGAATGGGAGGCAGTTTTCAGGCACTTTTCAGGCGCTATTTTAGAGCTAAAATGCCTAAAAACTGCCTCAGTGTAAATGGGGTCTAACAGTGCAGTTTCACTATGGTGATATTTACATATTGATGCAAATCACTGCCACACCAGTCATGGTTTATCTGTATTGCTCTAGTGGCAGTATGTAAAAATATATGTATGTGAAAAAACCCTAATTTTATTAAATTTCTTAATTTTCTCAAAAAAAGTGACAAAAGTTACAACTTCAAAAAACTTACCATGCCTGTTATTAAATAATTTGGGGTCTACTTTCCAAAATGGGGTTATTTGTGGGTAATTGTACTGTTATTGTACTGTTGGGTTATTTTTACCAAAGAAATGTAGCAGAATACATTTTGGCCTACTTTTATGAAAAAATATTATTTGCAAACTTTTATAACAGAAACTAAGAAAAACATGTTTTTTTGGTATTTTTTTAATTTATATATAAAATAAAATGCATACCACAAAATACCACCAAAATGAATACCACCAAAATACCACCAAAGAAAAGCTATATTTGTTTAAAAAATAATAATACAAAGTAAAAAGGGGAATTGGCATTCAAAGTGTAATATAGTAAGTAGGCCTCTATTGCAAATAAACACTCAAAATAGAAAATAGGAAAAAAGGGGTACCATCATCCTATGAAAGTAATTTAAGGAACTGGAGACAACCTTCACATAGTCCCTGGAAAAAGTGAGCAAATGGACTATCTCGGTACCCTTGGACTACATGAAAAAGCAAATTAAAACATATATATTTTTTAATGGTACAAAATCTAAAAATTCATATATCCAGATACGATAAAATGATATTCAGCATATATACACAGAGGATGAATTTGAAGATATAAAAAACAAGGCTGACATTAATAATGTAACACCCTTCAAAGGAGACACAAGGTGTAATGTACAATGAATCCTCGCAGTATATTATTTGTTTTCTACGTGGATAATACCACTTCCTCATCAGGAATATGTTCAGAATACTGCCTGCTACAAAGCATATAACATATAATACAATACATGATGTATAAGAAATGTGATATCAACATTACAGGGGGAAGCCACATATTTGCTTACCAATGAGGACCAGCGTCTAAGAGAAAACGCCAACATACCTCCCCCACGCCGAACTCAGGGGGCAAAAAGCTGGTGCACAGAAAGCAGCCCCACCCAAAGAACTGGAAATCAATAAGGGAGCGACTAATATGGAAAACTGCAACAGCAAGGGGAAAAGCAAAAATGACAAAGGGTAGGGATAGGGAAGGAAGGGGGGTGGAAGGGGGAGGAGAATAGAAGAGAGGGAGGGAGGGAGAATGGAAGGAAGGGAGGGAATAATGAAAGAACAAAAGGAGGGGAGAAAGGAAAGATAAAGGAAAAATATATAAAGGAAATTGAAAAAGAAAAGGGGAAGAAAACAGGGAGAAAAGAAAAAGAGAAAAAAAGGAGGAGGTAAATAGGAAAAAACAGGGCAAGGGGAGGGGGGGAGCAAAGAAAGAAGTGGGGAAGAAGGGGGGGGAGGGGGAGGAGAAGAGGGAGTGGGGGGGTAGGGGGAAGAAGCATAGAGGGGGGAGGGAAAAGGGGGGTGGGAGAATGAGGAAGAAGGGAGGAAACAATGGAGGGGGTAGGTGAAAGAATCCAAGAGAAAAAGTGGGAAAGTGAGTGATAATAAGAGTAAATATAAGCCAAACTTAGGTGAGATAAGATGGTGTAAACTGCCAGGGTGTGTATAGGCAGGTAGCCAATCACCAATCATCAAGATCATAAATATTCTGATAGATAACCTCAAAGGGTAAAGAATACCTGTATGTGGCGAGGCCCCAAGAGTGGAATGATGGTCCTAAAGATGCAAAAAAACATACAAAAAAGTGATGATCCTTAAAACGACCATGGCCATGATAAAAATATATATAAATATAGCATGCATCTAGACTAACAATAGGGAGTACAAATCCCTATATAGCACAAGGATACTCACAGAAAAATGGATAAATGTCATACCAAAAAGTGCCACGTAACTAAAAGCAAGTACTAAAAATGGTACACAAATGCCACTTGTTTAAAAATCACAGTAAAACAATTTATAGTCCATCAGAGACAAAAAGTGTGACAGCGCAGAAGTCTAATAATTTGTCTACGCAGGAAGGGGGAGAATGTGTCCAGTACTGAAATGGTTAAAAATGTTTCATGAATTTTTCATGTATATCATGCAATGTACAAGATACAAGTTGGATGTTGTAACATTCTTTATTTGAAACTTGAATAAATTTACCCTTTTAAAAAAAAAATGTTTCATGAAAAACATTGATTTGGGAAACTCTTAGACCTGCCTTTGTAGTGGCACATTTGTACAATGTATGAAATGCACTATAGCAAAACTGACATTTACTAGAGAAAAAACATTGTTTAAATTGTTGGTAAATTGCATTTCCCTTTCAGCTTAGTTTTCTTTGGAAAAAACAGCACAGGGACCCCCCCAAAATACATATCGGACCATTACGGATCTGGTATGTATCTTGGGGGATCTTCATTCCATTTTTTACAACAAAAAAAAAATAGGCAAAAAAATGAAATGTAAACTGCTGCAAAATGTATTTTATTAATTTATAAACTTTCACTTTTGCTGTAGTATATCCTACAGCAAGAGTGAAAAAAAAGGAAAAAATCAAGGGTTTTCCCCCAAAATGCATACTGAAATCCTTATATTCTTTATCCCACATAAAGAAAACATAAAAAATGTCAGTACCCCATGCAGAAAAATTTACATTGGGTTCCCCTTAAATATACACCAAACCCTACTGAGCATTCTGCTTGGCAGGACAGGAAAGAGAGGTCAGGCATATGACCCCATCCCAAGCCACATGCCAACAACGTAGGTACATAGGTACAAAGTTCCTCTGCCCACAGATGGCCAAAACCTCTGGGCCACAGCCTTCTCCTTACATGTAAGAGTAAGGTGTATATAGTACAACTGGTAATTGACAAAAAAAAGTAAACGGTAAAAAAAGACACCACACACTTTGATGACTCCAAAAATCCCACAATGAAAATCAATCATCATTAACATAATCCAGTGATGCAGATCCTCATTAATCATAATAAATGACTTGGCAAAAAAAAAAAAAACATCCAGTTCCAACAACTGATTGCAGTGTGCTGTGCTGACAGCTGAATTATAAACAAGGGGGCAGGGATAGTGGCTGATATTGTGAACAAAATATGGCCATTGACCAAATATAGGGCAGACTTCAAACATGCAAAATTCAGACTGAACTTGGTTTCAATATAATATAAAACACCATGCTCAGGGAGCCGTGGCAGCAAGTTGTGTCTTTCCCCTCTGTAGTGATAAACCAACCAAAATCCTAATTAGATATGTGTTAAAAGAATAAAAAATGTAAAATATATTTCTTTGTATGTCTTCAACACATACCATGTGCAACTATATAATCACTGCTGCTACCTTATCATTGACACAAATCTCAACCAACATCCCTGATACTTCAAGCAATGAGGTAGCGCTGTGATTATTATATACACTAGTGTTGGGAAAATTTTTTGGGCTGAGCATAAGTTCAGCCCGAACATTGCCTGTTCGCCCGTTTAGTGAACACCCGAATTTCCGGGTGGGTTGGCAGGATTTTTGCCCACTGAGCACCCCACAATGCATGGCATGCTGCACAGTGAATTCTAAGCCCTTGTTGGGCAAAGCTTTGGGATAGCTGGTTGTTAAGGATGGGGTTTGGGTAGCCAGCTGCCGCTTCCTTAACAACCAATGAGTCATCAGCTGTCAATTGCCTTCCCCGCTGACTGCTGAATAAAAAAAAAATGGGCAATATAAAAAAGTGAAAAATAAAACGGCATGGGGATCCCCCCAGTCCTTACCAGGCCCTTTGGCAGAGCCCCCCCACCCCAAAGCAGAACATTTTGGCATGGTATATACTGGGGGGGGGGCACAGTATTGTTTTTAATTTCTTTTTTTGTATTGCCGGGTGCCGGCACTAGCTTGCAGCCACGAAGTCAATTAAAATGCATTTTTTTCTATACAAATGTCAGTTGTGCCGTAGTATGTTATATAAATTGGACAGATGTGCAGGCCGACAGACTAAGGGGATCCCTATTTAAAGGAATTTTTAATTGTAATTGTTTCATTTTAAGCATCATTAAAATCACTGCTCCTTTAAAAAAGATTGTTTTTAAAAAGAAACTTTTTTACATTAATACATGTCCCCCATGGCAGTACCCAGACCTCTATACTCTTTTTTATGGCCAATAACTTGCATATAAGCCTTTAAAATGGGGACTTTTGATTTTTTTTTAAATTCAGGTCCCATAGACAATGGGGTTCGGGTCTGAACTTTTTGCGATGTTCGACTGTTCTGGTGCGAACTGAGCCAGGGGGTGCTCGGTTCATCGCTAATATACACATATTACAACTGTAGTGATACATGAAGATGGAATTACAATACTACAAAACTATAAGTGCAAGTTAAATAGTCCAAAATAACAGGTGCAGTGTACTCTATTGGTGACGCAGTGTTAAAGTCCCATTAAACTCCTTATAGGTACACTTTAGAGATTCCTCCTCCACGTGATGCAATCCACTTCACCTCGTATTAAAGTGTTTGTTAACCCCAAAAAAAAAATGTTGCTCCTGTCCCTTAAATATACAATTAGCAGCTTGAAGCTTTTTAAATTATCCCTCTGTATCTCCTACAAAACCTGATTGATAATGCCAGGTCCTGTCTCCCCCTTGAGAGCAGACTCCAATTATCATATCTGCTAAGCCTGAGAGACTGTTGTCTGTGCATGTCTGCGTCACTCACAGCTCTCCTATTCTCCCGTGCCTGTCTTCATCTCCCCCTTCTCCCCCTCCCTCTTCCTGTCAACACGTAGCCTATCTCCTCTATGCTCTGCTCTCATAATTAACTTTAAAAGCCTCCATCCCCTCTGTATTAGAACAAGAAATTCCCCTGTGTCTGTGTTATAGCACAAATATGCTTATCTGTATAGATAACACACCTTCTGCCTGTGATCATGTGACTCCTGGGCTCTGTCTCTCCTCTCTCCTTGGCTGATGGCAGCTGCAGTTCTTGCACCTAGACTTGTGCATGGCTGAAATATTTATGTTTTTGTTTTTGTTTTTTTTAGTTTTTTTACATTTTTTTTTTGAAATTCGAAAAATGTGGAATTCGGATATTTGCGGTAATTCGGCAATTGCGTTAATTTGCGGTAATTCAAAAATTTGCGGTAATTCAGCAATTATGGTAGTTGCAGTAATTCGGAAATTTGCGGTAATTCAGCAATTGCGGTAATTCAGAAATTCGGCAATGGGAATAGCCAAAAATCTGAAAATCCGAAATTCGGGAATTCGGAAATCCGAAAATAACAAAGCACATTTGAAATTATAACTAACAAATAACTATTAAATTATAGGTATTGTAATTTCCTTGAAAATATGGTTGTCATTGATAAATTTCATATTTAAGTTCACTAACAGCCAAATTTTCAAGGAAATTCCAATACCTGTAATTTAAAAGTTATTTATTATTATTTTAAATGTTCTTTCTTGTTTCAGAATTTGGGAAATTCAGAAATAAGAAATAGAATTTGAATTAATAACTAACTAAAAAAATATTTGTTTGTTTTTTATTTCAAATGTTCTTTCTTATTTCCGAATTTCTGAAATTCCAAAATTCTGAAATAAGAAAGAACATTTGAAATAATAATAAATAACTATTAGATTATAGGTATTTGAATTTCCTTGAAATTTGGCTGTTTGGCTGAACTTAACCACTTCCGGACCGCCGTACGTCGTTTGACTGCGGTACTTTGAAGTGGAATACCATTGTTATGGTAGCAGATAGCTACCATAACCCCGGTATCTTTTTTTCAGCAAGCGATTCTGTACAAGATAAAAGTGGTCTTACCGCCGAGATCACTTTTATCAGCGGCGGGAGGGGTGCCCCCCCTCCCGCCGCTTTCCGGTCATCTCCGCCGCTTACCGGACCCGCCGGCAGCGGCGGAGATGATCGGGTCCTTCCCCCCCAGTGTCCGTGAGCCGAGTGAGTGGCTGAAGCCGTTCACCTGGCTCCATAACATGGCTGGGCGGAAGCTACGTCACAAGTAGCTTCCGCCCAATGCTCTTAAAGGGGACATTTTTTTTTCCCCTGCCATTTTTTTCAAAATTTTTTTTTTTTTAATGCATTTTAGTGTAAAAATGAGATCTGAGGTCTTTTTGACCCCAGATCTCATATTTTGGAGGTCCTGGCATGCTTTTTTCTATTACAAGGAATGTTTACATTTCTTGTAATAGGAAAAAAAAGTGATCAAAAATTTTTTTTAAAAAAAAGAAAGTTGTAAAATAAAAATTAAAAAGTAAAATACATAATTAAAAAAAAAAAATTTAAAGCGCACCGTCCTTGCGAGCTCGCGCGCAGAAGCGAACGCATACGTAAGTCCCGCCCACATATGAAAACAGTGTGCAAACCACACATGTGAGGTATCGCCGCGATCGTTAGAGTGAGAGCAATAATTCTAGCCCTAGACCTCCTCTGTAATGCAAAAATGCTAACCTGTAGAATTTTTTAAACGTCGCCAATGGAGATTTTTATTTTGCAAAGTTTGTCGCCATTCCGCGAGCGGACGCAATTTTGAAGCATGACATGTTGGGTATCATTTTACTCAGCGTAACATTATCTTTCACAATATGGAAACAATTGACCTAACTTTACTGATGTCTTATTTTTTAACTAAAAAAACTGAATTTTTAAAAAAAAAAAACGCGCTTTTAAGACCGCTGCGCAAATACGATGTGACATAAAGTTTTGCAATGGCCGCCATTTTATTCTCTAGGGTCTTAGAAAAAAAATATATAATGTTTGGGGGTTCTAAGTAATTTTATAGCAAAAAAAACTGTTTTTAGCTGATAACCTCCAAACTCCAAAAAGAGGCTCGGTCTTAAAGTGGTTAAATATGAAATTTATCACTAACAACCATATTTTCAAGGAAATTCCAACACCTAGAATTTAATAGTTATTTATTAGTTAGTTATTATTTCAAATGTTCTTTGTTATTTTTGAATTTCAGATTTTCAAAGTTCAGAATTTCCAAATTTCGGATTTTTGGCTGTTCCGATTGCCGAACTTCTAAATTACCACAATTACCACAATTCCCGAATTACTGCAATTGCAGAATGACCGCAAATTTCTGAATTAACACAATTGGCGAATTACCACAATTCCGTATTAACGCAAATTTTTGAATTGGAGAAATTAAAATTCGGGAAAATTTGGAAATTCTGAATTTGTTTGAATTGCCGAATTTTGCAAAATTCGGTAAAAACGAAATTCGGAACAAAACAAATTGCACAAGTCTACTTGCCTCCCCCCCCCCCCGAACTCTCAACTGGCAGAG
>BLSH010532972.1:45414-60782 GCA_018402905.1 Glandirana rugosa | reverse complement strand
CTAGAATTTAATAGTTATTTATTAGTTAGTTATTATTTCAAATGTTCTTTGTTATTTTTGAATTTCAGATTTTCAAAGTTCAGAATTTCCAAATTTCGGATTTTTGGCTGTTCCGATTGCCGAACTTCTAAATTACCACAATTACCACAATTCCCGAATTACTGCAATTGCAGAATGACCGCAAATTTCTGAATTAACACAATTGGCGAATTACCACAATTCCGTATTAACGCAAATTTTTGAATTGGAGAAATTAAAATTCGGGAAAATTTGGAAATTCTGAATTTGTTTGAATTGCCGAATTTTGCAAAATTCGGTAAAAACGAAATTCGGAACAAAACAAATTGCACAAGTCTTGCCTCCCCCCCCCCCCCCCGAACTCTCAGCTGGCAGAGGGAAGGAGAAAGAAGGCTACTGATCCCAAGAAGAAGGTGTGTTATCAGTATAGATAAGCATAATTATGATATAACACAGACACAGGGAACTTATTGTTCTAATACAGAGGGGATGGGAGCTTTTTTACACAAGTGGGTTAACAACCACTTTAAGTGCACACCACTCCCCGACACTCCATTAAACTCATTGACTCACAATGCCTGTCATATTACTGATAGGCAATAGTGCATGTAGGATACACGTACTCCACACTTGCAGGTCTCCAGATGTCTGGTCCCCTTTCCCTTTAAATGATCACTACACAGTACACAGTTTATCAGTACACAGTTTATCTGCAGTCTTCTTTTCTCCACAGCTGTCCAAAGTCCAGAGTTTACAAAGAGGTTATTCAAATGTGGGAAAGATTGCAATGGATTAGTCAGGGATAAAAGAGCATATTTAGTGTAAAGGCCATTTTTATGTTGGACATCTCCCACTGTGACTCCTGAAATGTGTACATTTGAGCATATAAGTTCTGCAAGAAGCTCCATAACTAAGAAAAATATAGCAGGGGACAGGGGGCAGCCTTGGTGTGTGCCGTTACTTATGGGAAATGGAAATGAAGAAATCCTGAAATGCAGACCCTAGCACCCAGATAAGTGTACAGAGCCTGGATAGCTAATCATATCCAGCCATATAAGCCAAGTTTGGTAAGGACAGACTTCAAGTATATCCATTGGATGCCATTAAATGCTTTCTCTGCATCAAGACAGATAAGTAGGGAAAGCATATGGTGATACTCCACGCATTGTCAGAGGTCTGCCATCCTGTAACAAAGCCTACTTAATCAGGGTGGACTAATAGAGGTGTAAATTTAGTGAGGCAGTTAGCTATGTGTTTAGCATACAGCTTTGTGTGGATGTTTAATAGTGAAATGGGACAGGAACCTAGTCTGCAATATTGATAAATTAATGACAAATGTTAGAGGATATAGTGTCTAGAAAGATTTTGTATTATTCATTTGTAAATCCATCTGGACCTGGGGACTTGTCAAGGGGTAAGGCAGCAAATTTTTTTGAGAATTCTTCAAGTGAAAAAGAAGTGGAGAGAGTCTATAGTTGTTCAGGAGTGGAGAGAGATGAACAGCATCTAAGAATTGTTGTATGGAGTTTGGAGTAGTAATTTTAAAATTGTTTAACTATGTCTGGAGGGTTGCCAATTTTATGACCGTTATTGCCAAAAAGAAAGGGGGTTTGGCTATTTTCTGTTTTTATTTTTTTGCAAGGAGGGCTTTGGTCTTATTACCCTGAAAGTAGAAATTGGGATGTAACCTTTTCTTTAAAAAAAAAAATCACTTTTTGAAAATAGGCACTTAGTTGGTTTCATAAGTTATGAAGCTCTGTCACTAGGAGGGGGTCAATATTGGATTTATTTTGGAGTTCAAGGATGCAAATTTGGGAAGTAATTTGGGAGATTTGCCTCATATGTTTCTTCCCCTAATGGGCAGATAGTTTTATGAAAAGGCCACTGATGAAGGCCTTATGAGCATCCCACAAATGGGTGGTGTCAGATACTGTTTAGATAAGTTTGAAAATAAGGTTGATTGCACAATTGATATCTTATTTATAATTTGTGTTGGGAAGAATTGAGTCTGCATGGTTGGCATGCACCAGATGTGGTATTTGAGAGAAGATCAATGAACATAGGGGCATGATCAGACTAGGCGATCAGTCCAGTTTGGGCAGAAGTAATTTCTTGTAATTTGTACTTATCAACAAGAAAAATATATATATTTTTTTATCAATAAGTTTTTATAAGAGGATAACAAATGACAAAAACAAGAAAATAGTGCTAAATCCACAGACATCAGTCAAAGAGAGTGTAATACAATATCAAAACAGTACCATGTGTGTTTTACAGTACAGAGAGTCATGTAGAATAGTACATATGGGGGCAGTAATAACAGGTAAACGTAATTTAGCAAAACCAAGCAATATCATTGCAGCATATTTAGGATGAGGGAGGGGGGTTAGAAGGAGAAGGACTTAAAGAGGTTGTATGCTCTCCTAAAAAATATGAACTAATAGCATTATGTAATGCAATTATCCTTTCTAAAACAGACCGCCAGATTAATAGTCTCATTGTAATGTTCTTACTGTTATAAAAAGATATTTTCGTTCCTTTCCTGACTCCTAATTGCCGGTGCCATTGCTTGTGTGGGCTTCTGCATCCTGTATATGATTTAGTTTCCGCCCTGACTTCCTATTGCTGGCCGTAATCCCGTGAATGTGCATTAGGATCAGCATTACAGCCAGAGTTTTTGTTACTTTATTAATATTTAGATTGCTAACTTGATTTCTCCTGAAGAAGTGAATTGTCGCTCCCCATTGTAGTGCTTGCTCTGTAAGGATCTGCTTAGTCTCCTCCACTCAAGGTGACAAGAATCCTCCTCTTCTAGATTAGACATCATGGGATTGCCCAGGCTGATGTCAGCAATAGGAAATGACGCAGCCCCGGCATACACCCTGCATTATTCCGGCAGAGTCCAGGCCTGCCAGAAAATGCGGTGGTTTTGAGCATGCATGGGATGACATCACTGAAACAAAATATACTGATAACAACGAAAGGACAAAGGTAAGCAGAGAGGCAAGGAGTACAATTTATATAACATGCAGGGATATTGCAGAAGCATGTAAGTAGTGAAAATGAGTATACAATCACTTTAATGAACAAACAAAGCAGAACGGTTTAGGATTTGTTCAACCAGGAAATCCAAGGGTTCCATAATTTGGTAAAAAGAGTGTATTTATCGTTCCTAATGGCTAACAATTTTTCATTGGTGAAATTGAAAGTGTATAGTACCAGCGTAAGGCAATTTTGATTGCTAATTCCCATACAATTAGATGTGAATCATAGAAAAGGCTTTATGCCACCGAGGGATAGAAAATTGCACAGATAGGTCTCTTTCCCATTGTATGAAAGGTGTGGATTTAATAAGGGATGTTTTGTCATGGAAGGCATTATAAAAGAAAGACATAGTCTGATTAGACAACTTAGTGTTTTGATAATAGCGTCAGATAGTAGGCGGTGTCCATTGCACAACAATCAATTCTGAAGTAAACCTTATGTGTGTTAGAGGAAAAGATGTAGTCTCTTTAGTCTCGAAGGGTAAAACTCCTGCATGTTACATTGGTGGAGTCTATAGAGGCCTCTACATCTTTGTTAAAGCTGCCACAAATTATCAGCGACTTATCTTGATACGGTTGCAGTTTGTGTATAAGAGATTTACAGTTATCTGAGCAGGGGGGGGGGATATTTATCAGCATAATTGGTTGATTGTTCAGGGATGCTGACAGAATGAGAAATTGACAATTGGGGTCCCTTTCTAATTGATAATGTTGGAAGGTGACCATGTCTCTGATTGCAATCATGACCAACAAAGCTCTTCTTCAGAGGCTCTGAAGAAGAGGGTTCGCCCTGGAAACGCATCAGCCTTGCTTTTGATGCCTTATGGATCCTCCCCAGCTGTGGTGGAGATAGACTGAAGTCTCTGTATATGATACATGCCTTTGATACTGCTCCGCTTGTGAGTATATTTTATGTTGTATTTTTATCTCAATAAATGGTTTTATGGTATTGCACTAGGTCGGTGCGCCCTTCTCTTTCTTGTATTTTTCTCTAGTTCATTCGGATTCCCATGGTCCTGAGGAGGGCAGCAAGATCATATAGTGCAAAATTGAGTGATTGATTATCAAAGGATTGTATCTCTGGTCAGGCCTTCACCATCGGTCGATACTTCCAAGCGCAGGAACTGTGTTGTGTGAATCATGACCAACATACACAGTGTCCAAAGAAAGTGTGAGGGAAGTTAGAATACATGTAGTAAACATATGAATTAGGAGCAATAAACATATAATAAAAACCAGACTGGGTAGGTAATATCAGCACCTAAAAGGGGGAAGAGATATAACAGAAATATAAACAAAGAAAATAACAATAAAAAACATTGGTGTATGCAGCACACACTTTCTCAGGGGTGGAGAGTTAACAATAAAGAACTATTCTTGCATACAGAGAAAAAATGTGTTAGTAATAGAAGAACACCTATGTGTAAAACTAGGTGAATAAGCAATGAATATTACAATTACTGTAGGTATCATTTACTGATTCCCAGGCTGGAACTCTAGCAGGAGAATTGCAATGTTGTGACTCAACATCTAGAACGGGGGGCAAGCCCCAGTTACAGAGTTGTTTCAACCCCTGCCTCAGGTGGAAGATTGGTGTAATTTTACCTTGGAAGGGCACTAATTGTATAGTCAGAAAGCCCCATCTATATGGCATATTTTGCTCCTGCAGGATTTTTGTTATGGGGCAAATTCCTTCTTTTTCTGTGTTGTAGCAGCAGAAATATCTGCACATATTGCCAACTGTGCATATAGCTCAGAAAAGGGGCATACATTTTTGGCTGCCAACATTATACGATCTTTAGCCTGAAAGAAATGCACATGGGCAAGTACATCATGTGGGGCAGCAGCAGGAATATGTGATAGTTTAGAGATCCTGTGAGCCTGGTCAATTTTGAGATCCTTGGAGGATACCATTGGGACAAGGGCCTTGAAGAATTGTTGCAAGCAAGATGTCAGGTTAAATGCCACTCTACACTCTGGAATTTAGTTGTATTCTTAAAAGAATGGTCTTCAAGGTCAGCCTATTTGTCAGTAGCATTTTGTATTTTCTGTCTGATCATGGTGTGCATCCACCAGCTCATTATAAGGGACTGTGAATTCACTAAGCTGAAGCTACACTCAGTCAGTTCAGTCTCTCAAGTCATCTACTTGGGCTTGAATATAAGAGATAGATTTATGGATATCTCTCTGGAGAGAGAGAGAAGCATGTGCTTTAGTGTTTTGCTTGGAGACCGCATTATTTGTAGTGGGACGGGTAGCTAAGGGGTTAATAGAATCCCAATCATCATCATTATCTGTGCTCTGGGAGCTGGGTTGTGTTTTGCTCACTGGAGCTCTGTGGTTTGAGAAGGAGATGGAGCTGATCACTTTGTTCTGTCCCTGGGGAGCAGCTCCAATGTGGAGGAATTATTCATGTCTGAGAGGGGTTCAGCAAGAGACAGGTGTTGAGATTGAGTGGCTGCTGCTCCTCATTGCTGTGAGCCTGTGCCTTCTTGGGACTGCTAGGACCGGGAATAAGAGAATAAGAGAAAATGTCAGTGAACCCGTGAGGCCCTGCCTGCTTGTTTTAGTTGTGGGACATCACTCCAGGCATGTGAGGTGGGCAGACCACTGTCAGGGGTAGCATCAAGAAAATAGATACCAAACATGTCAATCCTTAACCACTTTACCTCCAGAAGGTTTTACCTCCTTCATGACCTGAGCATTTTTTTGCTATTCAGCACTGTTTTAATTTAACAGGCAATGGCTCAGTCATGCAACACTGTATCCAAATGACATTTTTTTTTTTTTTTTGCATATAAATACCGATTTCTTTAGGTCATACTTAATCATCACTGGGTTTTTTATTGTTTTCTATATAAACAAAATAATACAGAAAATTTTGAAAAAACACCTTTTTCTTAGTTTCTGCAATAAAATTGCAAACAAACAATCTTTCTTGATAAATGTAGGCCCTGATGTAGTCTACTACATTTCTTTGGTACAAATAACCAAAATCAATGTAAATTATTTAGTCTGTCTGAAAGTACAATCTATGGTATATATATTTGAAAATGAATCAATCCTGATGTACTGACTGCCTATCTAATTTCTGGATGTCCTAAAATGCCAGGACAGTACAAATTGACCCCTTTTCGGAAAATAGTTAGTCCAAGGTATTTAGTAGACATGGGCAATTTGTTTCGTTATAAATTAATATTCAGACAACATTTTTTTAATTCTGAGATCCGGATGTATTAGAATCTCCGAATACCAACAGTAAGGAATTTCAAAGAATCCAAAAAAATTATATAGAAAACAACAAATGAATTCATGTTTATTAACCACTTGCCGACCGCTGACCGTAGTCTGACTTCGACAGGACAGAGTGGCTCGTTATCGCAAACAGCCGTCATACAACAGCGGCTGCGATTACTAGTGCTGTGAGCGCGCGCGTGCCGCGGGAGGCGCGCTCGTGCGCTCACTGTGTCCGGGGGGGTCAGGGCGCGGGTGCGGCAGACTTAATGGCCGCCAGCTACCCGCAATGGCCCCCCCTGCAGAGAGAGAACGGAGGTCCGTGTATGTAAACACGGATCTCTGTTCTGTTGAAGGGGGAAGGGCGATGTCACAGGCTTCCTCTATATGGAAGCCGTGATCATCCCCTTTCCCCAGCCAGGGCAGCCCACACACAGTTAGAACACGCCCAGGGAACACAGTTAACCCTTAGAGCGCCCCCTGCAGGTTAACCCCTTCACTGCCAATGGCATTTACACAGTAATCAGTGCATTTATAGCACTGATCGCTGTATAAACGCCAATGGTCCCAAAAAAGTGTCAAAATGGTCCTACATGTCCGCTGCTATATCACAGTACCACTAAAAATCACAGATCACTGCCATTACTAGTAAAAAAAAATAAAAACCCCAGAAATTAATTCTCATCGTTGGTAAAGGCTGCACCTTTTGAGCAAACCAATCAATAAATGCCGAATGCAAATTTTTTTTACCAAAAATATGAGGAAGAATATAAATCAGCCAAAACCGATGGAAAAAAATGTTTTTTTATATTTTTTGGGAATTTGTATTTTAGCAAAAAGTAAGAAATGTGAGTTTTTTTTGCAAAATTGTTGCTCTTCTTTTGTTTATAGCGGCGATCAGAAATGAGGCAGATGTGATCAAATACCACCAAAAGAAATCTCTATTCGTGGGAAAAAAAGAAAGCAAATTTTGTTTGGGTACAACGCCGCATGACCACGCAATTGTGAGTTAAAGCGACGCAGTGCTGAATCGCAAAAAGTGCTCTGGTCCTAAAGTGTGAAATCCTTCCGGGGCTGAAGTGGTTAATTTCATTCGTGTGCAACTTCAGAGGATTTTGTAAGTTCAATAATATGTGTCACATTCTGTATTGTTATAATTGCCCAAAGTCACAAAACATCAAAATCACATTGAAGTTGCATGTCACATGACTTTGGGGTCCCAGCAGTGTGAACTGACCCTTAATGGTTGAAGCATCCAAAATAACATAACAAATAAATTCAAATCTTCCTAAATAACTTCTAAAAATAACAATCAAATCAAAACAATGAATATACAAAACAGATCTGAATATACCAAACAAATTCTGAAAACAAATCATTCTAATATAACTAATATGACAAAATGAGATGATTGACTTAACAAATTAATGTGAAATGAAACAAAATTATTTTTTTTCATCTCGCACGTCTCTAGTATTTAGTAAGAGGCATGGCAAGTTTTTCAAAGTTGTAATTTTTTGTCCCATGTTTTTGGAAAATGAAAAGAAATGTGTTCTTTCTTTATTTTTTTTTTTAAATTTTACTTTTTTTTTTACATACTGTCATCAGAGGGGAAGGGAGGTAATCAGGGTTTTTTTACACTGTAATTGCTTGTTGCAGTGATGATCACTGTAAAGCAATCATTTGAACTGTCATAAATAGCTTTCATTCATGACTCATTGTTTACTATTGTGATGCTGTGATTGACCACAGCTATCCCATGGTACAAAGTGATGTGACTGGCCCAGGTACCATGTGATCACTGGTGACCAGTCACAGATCCCACACAGTAGTAAATAATGATATCATGAATGGATTCCATTCATGACTGTTGTTTACTAAGTGACATATGATCACACAGCGATCATGTGGTATCTATGCTGATCACAGTGGCCTGATACGGAGTGAGCACTGCAATACACTATGTATAATGGACACAGCGGTTGCAGATTGCACCGCTGCACTCCCCAGTGGGTGTGCACAGTGCACATGAGTGGAGCAATGTACCGGCACATTGCAGTGCCTGTTCAAGCCACCAGCCAGTAGTAAAAAAGTTTAGACAGTTGACAAGTGGTTAACATTGTGTGTGCCTGTGAAATTGCAAAAAACTATGGAACTCAAAAGGCAAAGCTTCACAAGTCTTTAAAGTGCCCCACGCTGTGCATTTGCTTTGGGCTGTATACATGGATAATGGGGATTATTTTACAAATGTTTGAATCAATTGTATTTATTTTATTACAAAATGTTCCTGGATGTCTCTTTGTAGGGACATTGGGGGTCTATTAGACCCCCCAATGTCTCTCCTGCCAGTCACTTCAGCTAATCAAGCACAAATCGTGTTTGATTAGCATAATCTTAGGCTAGAGTAACCAGGGAGTGACAGCTGTGAACTCTTAAGTGAAATAATACATCTCACTTCTGGGTTTGTTAATTAAAGTTTACTGTGGTCCTGGGGAGAAGAACTGGGGTATCCATGAACCACCAGAGGCACATATTCAGGGGTACATAAAATGAATCTAGAGCCACCTGGATCACTTTTACCAGAAAATCAATATCAAACATTGATACCAAGCTCAAGACTGAGCTTGCTTTAACCCCTTAAATACCAAGATATTTATAGATGGACCATGGTAGACAAAGGGTTCATCTGTTTTCTTTAAATTTCATGTGAAAAAAAAAAAACAGTGAAACTTGTATGTTGTGTAAATCTTGGGTGAAATAACTAATAAAAAGCTCCTATGTGAAATACATGCATTTAATCAGTTTTGAAGGAGCAAACATTGAAATTAAGGAAAATTGTTTTCATACTTACCGTAATTTTCCTTTTCTGGATCCTCCTCATGTCAGCCTACTATGGGTCAGCTCCACCTCCTCTGACCTCTTCAGGACAACCTCTTTCCAAACCTATAAGAAGCGGCTGTCTGCCCCATGCAGTGTTCAGTTTACCCACCATGCAACGGACTTTGGGTGGGAGTTCCTCGGCTGACATGAGGAGGATCCAGGAAAGGAAAATTACAGTAAGTATGAAAAAAAATTTCCTTATTCCTGGACCTCCTCATGTCAGCCTACTATGGGACGTAGCAAGCAATCAGCCACATAAGGGGAGGGAAAGACACAAATAACTAGAATCATAAACAGATATAAATTATTTTAATGGCCGACAGCCGCCGACAGAACAGTAGACCTAAAAGCTTCCGATGCCGTCAGAGTTACATTCACTCTGTAGTGCTGAATGAAATTATTAGATGCACTCCAGCTAGCTGCCCTGCACACTGCTTCTGCTGACACCTTAGTGTATGATGCACAGGAATCTGCCATGCTTCTCGTAGAATGTGCTTTGACCTCCAATGGCAGAGGATATCCTGACTCTCTATATGCCATATGGATAGTTTTTATCCATGAAGACACCATTTTAGGTGGCATAGCCTTGCCTTTCCTGGAGACACCGGGAAAGATGAGGAGATAATCTTGTTTCCAAGAATCCTTAGTTTGCTCTAGGTATATTAATAAGGCCTGCACTAGATCCAGCCTAGTCCATTCGTCTTCCAAGTTACTATCTGGGAAAGCCGATAAGACTGATTCCCAATTCATGTGCAAAGCCAATGCTACTTTTGGAAGAAAACTTGGGACCGGTCTGAGTACTATTTTATCTTGGAGTATTAGGCAATACGGCTCTCTGGCTGAGAAAGCACACAGTTCAGACACCCTTCTGGCTGATGCAATTGCCATAAAAAAATTGCACTTAGAGACAACTGAAACAGAGAGCATGATGACACTGGACCAAATGGTGGTGCTAATAAGGCTTTCAGAACTAAAGGCAGGTCCCTCTTCATAAAAAGATTTATTGGGGACCTGGTCTTTATTGCTGCCTTTAAGAAACGCATCCCTAGAGAATCCAAGGCCCACCTTTGTTCAACATAGCTGACAGGGCAGACTTGAACTTTTAAGGAGCTATACGCTAAACCCTTGCCCAGACCTTCCTGGAGAAATTCCAATATGTTAAGAGATTGAGGGTGACCTCAGATCCCAGCTCTTTCCTGCTGAGAAGTGACAAAAGGCTTTATAGATCCTATAATAAAGTATTATTGGTAGTTTTCTTTAAACTAAATGCTCTGCAGATCTCCTCCCAACCTCCACGCCATCAACTTCAGTTTCCCCGGCTTTGGGTTAAACTGCTTGTTCTGCAGCAGAAAATCTTTGTGAGGAGGCAGAGGAATTGGCTGACACATCTTCATTTTCCATGCTAGTGAAAACCATGGTATTCTGGGCCAGAAGGGCCACACCGCTATTGCTGTTACCTTCTCCTGTTGAATCTTCATTAAAACTCTGAGGATTAGCTAGAGAGGAGGAAACACATGGGAAAGTCCCATGGAATGGATAGAGCATCCTGGCCTAGAGCTTGCGGATGCCACCTTTGGGAGAAGTAACATGTAATCTGAGAGTTCTCCTCCAATGCCACCCAATCTATGACCGATGTCCCCCAGACCTTGAAGATTTGGAACAGGTATCTGGGATTCAAGACCCATTCATTCAGATCCAAGAATCTCTGACTCAGTTGATCCACAGCTTGTTTTGTGGACCCCTTAAGATATGCTGATGTTAGGGAGCACAGGTCTTCTCTGCCCAAAGGAATATCTGGCATGCCACTCTGAGCAGTGGGAGGCTCCTGGTGCCCCCTTGCCGGGCCACATAGGCTACCATGGTTTGTTGTCAGAAAGGACTTTGACTGCCCCCTTTGCAAAATTGATTGGAAGGCTACTAGAGCGTGCCAAACGGCCTCTAATTCTAACACGTTTGAATGCTGAGATAGAGATTCCTCTCATTTGCCCTGTACTTGTTGGCCTAAGGAATGAGCTCCCCGGCCTACTAGGCTGGCATCTGTAGTAAGCACTACTGGAACTGGAGGTTTCAAGAGGCACCCAGCGGTATAGATTCTGAGATATCTTCCACCACATCAGAGACCGTTTTATTGGTACTGGATGGTAGATCTTTTGGGTTAACGAGTGGTGATCCCATTGATGGAGAAAATTGTATTGAAATTTCCCCTTCTGTCATCTGGCCCCGGGTACTACCTGGATCATGGAAAACAACAGGCCCAGGTACTGCATACACTCACTGGCCATCAGAAATGGCCTGGTCATTACTATTTCCGATTTGGTCTGAATTTCCACAATCTTCCTGCGAGGCAGAAATACATGACCTTGGGTAGTGTCGAATTGCATTCCTAGATACTCTAGGACTTGAGCAGGTTGCAACCGCCTCTTGCAATGGTTGATTAACCAACTGAAATGTCTGATCTTGCTGCAGGTTATCACCACGTGCTGTCGAAGGAGGGACTTTGATGCAGCCAGGAGGAGAATGTCGTCCAGATAATGAAACATTTCAGATAGCGATGACCACTTCCAAAGCATTTGAAAATGTTCTTGGAGCTGTGCACAGCTCGAATGGCAGACAACAAAATTGGAAATGGAAGCGATGGTGTGATGCAATTATGGGCACATGTAATTAGGCGTCCGCTAGGTCTATTGACACTAGCAAATCTCCCTTCTTCACAATGGACAATGGTGGTTTGAAAGGACTCCATTCTGAATGGAGGGACTTTCATGAAGGCATTCAGGGCTTTTAAGTCCAGGACCGGCCTGAATCCTCCTGAGGATTTTATTACCAAAAACAGAGGAGAATAGAATCCTTCTCTCTTCTCGTGCTCCGGAACTGGCAGAATTGTTTGAGATGCCAATAAATCCTTTATATACATTAATAAACAACGCCCTTTTCTCTGGACAAGTAGGAATCCGGGACTCCACAGAATGAGACTAGGGAGGTCTTTCCTTGAATTCTAGGCAATATCATCTTTGAATGATGTCCAAGACCCAGGCATTTTAAACTTCTTCCGCCCAGACCTCTCCAAAGTAAGACAGTCTGCTCCCACTTGGGAAGTCTGGATGGGGACACCTTCAGAAGAGCTTGTCTGAAGCTTTCGCTGACTGGTTCACCTTGGCTTTGGCTGCTTTGGGAAAGGCTGGACCCAGCCCCTTCCATTGCCTAAAGAATGGTCACCTTGGTCGGTACGCGGAAGCTTACCCAAAACCTTCTTTAGATCTCTCAGAAGGACGAAAGGGCAGAGGGAATCTTCTCCTTTCCTGCAGAATAAGCCACGCGTTCCCTCCAGAAACTCGTTGAACCTCTGACTCCAAGGTCTTGCCAAAAAAGTTCCCATCAAAAGAAACTGAGCGTAGGCTGTGCTTGGAAGCACTATCTGCTGACCAATGCTTCAGCAATAGGGCTCTGCATGCCGTCACAGAATGAGCCATCAATTTCACCGTCACCCTGACCTGGTCTACGGCTACTTCTGCTAGAAAATACACTGTGATCTTAATGGACTGCAAAGGGGGGGACCTTTGTCTCCCATCACTTAACCCAAAGAACTGGCCTCTAACTTCGCAATGCACACCTTTAAGGCTGCCACCACTGAGGTAAGTGCTATAGCCGGCCTGCAGGCCGCTCCTGCTACCGTGTACATTCTTTTGAGATCTGTATCTATCCTACAATCCATTGGATCTTGAAGGATACTGAGTCATCTAGAGGCAAAGTGATGTGCTGAACTAGTCTCTGTAATGAGGCTTCCACCTTAGGCGTGGAATCCCAAAGCTCAGCATCCTTAGAGTGGAAAGAGTACAACTTTGAGACCCTGTTGTGGATGTTCAATCTTTTATCGGGCTTTGCCCATTCATATTCCATTATTTCCTGTATTTCAAAAAATGAATGGGAAGGACGGGAGTGACCTTTTCATGTCTGGATAGTGTTTTCTAGGAGGTGAGGTTCCTGCTTTCCATTTCATAGCATCCTTACTGACTCCACCAAGGCTCAATTCACACCCATGTATCCCTAGCGTCCCCCACATCCCGCAGACCCACACCACAGAACGTGTTCCATAGGAAACAATGTTAAATAGACTGTAGTGCAAATCTGCAAAATGCACCAAAAATGCACGGGTGAGAATCAGGCCCAAAGAAGGAATCAAGTAAAAATCAAATCCCTGAATGTCTGGTTCCAGATCTGACTCAGAATCCTCTGAATGTTCATCTGAACTGTAGCGATTTGTAGCACCTGGTACTGATTCTGAAGCGGATGAGTACCGCCTAGGCCGAGATCTCTTAGATACAGTTTTCAAGCCTTTTTTTGACTGTCACCTTAATATAGTGCTTCACCTGGGATGCATCCGCTGCATTATCACGAGCGGCTTCCTTCAAACAAAAGAAGCATACACACCTCCCCGGTAGGGAGTTTGCCAGGCATGCCCAGGAGGCCTTCTCCTCTTCCGGGGGCCGAGGCCCTCCCAGAAGATGAAGAGGATCTGCATCTTTATTTATGCACATGCTTGCGCTTCGTGGTCGCTTTTTGGTGTTGCGACAGCAATTGGCCTGGGCTCCAAGCACTACAATGAGGCACCAGTGAGGGTGATCTGGAGTGACGTTCCACAGGGATTTTATCCCACCACCGACCACTCGTCTAACCTGACTTATCACGCTTTGAGCGCTTCTTTCTTTGCGGGTGATGCGGCTCTTTAGTACTTCCCTGTGGGAGTTTATCCCCCATCTGGGTCTTCTCTCTGTGTAGAGAAGAAGAATGAACTCTTTTAAAAACAGAAAAACAAATAAAAACAACAAAAAACAAAATACAAAAAAAACACTTTAACCACTCCTGGACCAACGCCGTCATATGACGGTGGTCACTTTGAAGTGGAATACCGTTGTTATGGTAACAGATAGCTACCATAACCCTGGTATCTTCTTTTAGTACAGGCGATTCTGCACAAGATAAAAGTGGTCTTAGCAGCGGAGATCACTTTTATCAGCGGCGAGAGAGGTGCCCCCCCCTCCCGCCACTTTCCGGTCATCTCCGCTGCTTACCGGACCCGCTGACAGCAGCGAAGATGAACGCGTCCATCCCCCCCCCAGTGTCCATGAGCCGAGTGAGCGACTGAAGCCGCTCACTCGGCTCCAAAACATGGCAGGGCGGTAGCGACGTGACGCGTTGCTTCCGCCCAAGGGTCTTAAAGGGCCCATTTTTTTTTGAGATGTAATTTTTTTCAAAATTTTAATTTTTTTGCTTTTGAGTGTAAATATGAGATGTACGGGGAGGGGGGGGGGTCTTTTTGACCACCAGCGCTCATATTTAGGAGGTCCTGGCATGCTCTTTTTTTAAAAAAAACAGTGTAAAAATAACAATTAAAAAGTAAAATAAATCATTAAAAAAAATATATATACACACATACACAACCAAATAATCCCATATACAATCCTTCACCCACAGTTGATCCAGAGGAAGGCAAAAAACCCCAGCAAAGCATGGATCCAATTTGCTATAACGGGGGAAAAAATTCCTTCCTGATTCCCCGAGAGGCAATCGGATTCGCCCTGGATCAACTTTACCTAAAAATGTTAGTACCCAGTTATATTATTTACATTAAGGAAAGAATCCAGGCCTTTTTTAAAGCAATCAACTGTGCTGGCCAAAACCACTTCTGGAGGGAGTCTATTCCACATTTTCACAGCTCTTACTGTGAAGAAACCTTTCCGTATTTGTAGATGAAATCTTTTTTCCTCTAGACGTAAAGAGTGCCCCCTTGTCCTTTGTGATGACCTTAAAGTAAATAACTCCACACCAAGTTCACTATATGGACCACTTATATACTTGTACATGTTGATCATATCCCCCCTTAATCTCCTCTTCTCAAGTGAGAATAAATTCAGATCCTCTAATCTTTCCTCATAGCTGAGCTCCTCCATGCCTCTTATTAGTTTGGTTGCCCTTCTCTGCACTTTCTCCAGTTCACCGATATCCTTTTTGAGAACAGGTGCCCAAAACTGAACTGCATATTCCAGATGAGGTCTTACTAATGATTTGCACAGGGGCAAAATAATGTCTCTGTCTCTGGAGTCCATACCTCTCTTAATACAAGAAAGGAATAAGAGTGAACTCTTCTCCTCTAATTCCCCCCTATACTAGTTGTACATGTTCATATATTCACCA
>BLSH010532972.1:2056-38533 GCA_018402905.1 Glandirana rugosa | reverse complement strand
TCATATACTTCTTTTTTTGAATAGGCCTCAATACAAAAAAAACCATGTTGGCTACCTCCTCCTACTCCTCTACCACCGCCACTTCCACCTACACTGCCACGGTCACGGCCTAGTCAACCTCTAGGCTCCTACTCCACATCCACCCCCCTTCCTGTTATTTTACTTGATTTTAATTTATTTTCCCTATCCCCATTTATTTGTAGGGCACTTGCCCTAGTTTGAAGATGATTTTAGAACAGTTATATGGCTTCTACCGTTAATTAATACTTTTCAGACACAGTTTGAAGATGATCCACATTCACCTCCATTTTTGCTTTTTTTATGTTTTTATTTTTTTAAAAATATTTACAGTTATTTCCCTGTCCCCATTTTTTTGTAGGGCACTTGCCCTACCCTTACCCCCATTTTACTTCCCTTTGCAGCCCTCTGGGACTTTCCAGGACTTTCCTACAGCCATTTTTGTGCCTAAAAGTTCGGGTCCCCATTGATTTCAATGGGGTTCGTTGTCCGTGCGATCGTTCGGGTTCCGTCCGGACCCGGACCCGGACTTTGTCCCGAAGTTCGGACGGACCAGCAGAACCCGAACTTCCAGGTGTTCGCTCAACTCTAATCAGAACACTTCCAGAATTCAAGACTTGCAAGATCAACTTGAGAATGCACTAGCCAAACTTGATGATCTTGAAAATAGAAATCGAAGGTACAACTTTAGGATCCGAGGCTTGCTGGAGTCCATTAAAGATATCCACCCGGTTGTACGTTCATTCATTAAAGACTTGATTCCGGATATCCCTGATAACAAGCTGGAATTGGATAGAGCCCATAGGGCCCTACAACCCCCGCGAGCTGATGGCCTACCCCGCGACATCATTATAAAACCACACCACTATTCTATAAAGGAGGAAATCATGAGAAGGTCACGCACAGCAGATACCCTTGCTATCCAAGGTCATACAATACAAATATACGCGGACATTTCTCCCTATACGGTTCAGAAAAGGCGCTCTCTAAAACCCTTACTGCAAATTCTTACACAGAAAGAAATTTCCTATCGTTGGTCTTTTCCCTTCCGCTTGAACTTTTCCTACAAGAACATTGCCTATGGATTTTCATCCTTCAACGATGGGGAACAACTTCTCCTGCAACTTGGTGTCACCCATTCCCCACACTAGAGGTACTTCCACGTCCTCCAAAAGACCCCCACCACAAAGCCCCCTTACCACGGTATGGAAAAAACAACAGAAGAAGAGATCCAAGGAAGCACATCCTCCATGACGGTCTCCCCTTACTGGGGCCATTTGGTATGATTATTTCATCTATTTACTCCGAATTTGATCTTTTTGAACTCTGACTTTACCTAACACTCCTCTGGGTGAATGAGTTATTCTTCACCCAGCTGGGGGGGGGGGGGTTTGTGGGGGGTTCCCCCTCCTTTTCTCCTCGGTTTTTTTTTTTCTATCGGTTATTTTGTTTTTTCTAGTATATTTTTCAGGTGCGGTAATTTTTTGCTACTGGAGGGGCTCCTCCCTTCCCTCTTTTTTGGGGGGTTGGGTTTTTCCTGAGCAGATTAGCTGATAACGTTAACTTGTTTCACTGTCTAAATAGTGTTTAGAATTGCTTGTACAAAGTTAATAATACACTGGTTTTTGCTCTTTATGGACTGTTCATTATGCAGGGTCCGGAGGACAGTCGGGACGTCCTGTTTACTCCCACAGTTTCAGCCCAGTCCCTATTTTAGCCAGGAAAATGCGTAACATAATTGGTATTCCCCCTACGTTTATATGCTTGCACTATTGGGGGTGATTACTGGAGTTCGGCAGGGGTCCCCTGGGGGGGGATGGGGGAGCCTCCCTGCCAGGTTTGGGCGGGGGTGGCCTCCCCCCCTCCCGGGGACTGCGGGCTGCGGGACGTGGGGCTCATTCATTATATAGTGTCATGTTACATGACTGAATTTTAGCTAATAATGATGGTTTTCTCGGGGCGGCTACAATGCGCCTCCATCCGACCTCGGGAGAACCATTGTATTCTCTCGGTGCCGGGTGGTGGTTCCCCTAAGGAGGGAAGTATGCGCTCGAGCGCCCCTGAAGCAGGGAGGTCTAGAGGATCCCCTGCTTCATTTAATCAGCTCATCACTAGCTAATGTGGGAGTTGTATTTACTATGTTTTATATAACATTCTTATACTTCTTTTTCTTTCTTCTCTACGCTTTTTCTCTACGTACCCGGAACCATGTTTCGGAGCAACAAGATATGTCCTCTCGGGTAGAGGTGCCTCGCACGCCCAGGCGACCCAACTTCCTTCGAAAGCAAACCCAGGGACTTCTTCAAGACTATAACTTTAAGGTGAGATCTATTAGTCAACCGCTTATCTACCCTCTGGTCCATGTATAGCACTAACACTATCACCCCGTACATAAAAATTCTCTCCCACAATGTCCAAGGCCTTAATTCACCGAACAAGCGCAGGAAACTTTTTAATTTATATCATTCCTTAAAAGCCGAAGTCCTTTTTTTGCAGGAGACCCATTTCCCTACCTCCTATAACCCTTCCTTTCTCCATAAGAACTATACCCAATTCTATCTAGCAAATGCTCATAATAAATCAAAAGGAGTGGCCATCTGCTTCGCCAGACAATTGTTATTTTCACAGCAAAAGATAATTAGGGATCCGGAAGGTCGTTACCTTCTAGTTTCAGGCACTATTGATGAACAGGTATTCACGTTTATATCGTATTATGCACCTAACAAGGCTCAGAAGAAATTCATGGTTCATTTATTGAACACTCTTTCTCCTCATTTCCAAGGGGTAGTGATCATGGGGGGTGATACGAACGTCCCACTTGATCTCTCACTGGACAAAAGTAAAAAGGCAGCATCTCATAATAAAAGACCTCCGAGACAGAGCCTGAAGATAGCACAAGCTCTATTCGAACAAGGTCTAGTTGATATCTGGCGAGAATTAAACCCTCACTCTAAAGATTTCACACATTTTTCGGCCCCACATAATACCTACTCCAGGATAGACCACATCTTCACATCCATTAAAACAGTCCCTTTAGCAAGGGCTGCCAAAATTTGAGACACGCCACTCTCAGACCACTCGGCGGTAACCCTCGTTATGGGTCTCCCTACGAGTAATAGTAAGCCACGTAAATGGCGCATTAATGAATCCCTACTATCGAATCCCGTCCACTGCACTTTACTTGAACAATCTCTAACGGAGTACTTTGGGGTAAATGATAATGGGACGGTATCCCCTTCCATCCTCTGGGCGGCTCATAAAACTGTAATAAGAGGGAAGCTAATACAGATCTCTTCCCAATTAACCCGCCAACGTCGAGAGGAGATACGCAAACTAAATGAGAACTTCACTTCTCTGAGTAAAGCTCACAAAAGGCGCCCGAACTCTGAATCTTTAACTAAGTTAGAAAACGCGAGAACCCAACTCAATTTGGCACTCACCACCATTGCGGACAAACAATTAAGGTGGGCAGGGGCTAGATATTACTATCAGAGGGATCGTATAGGTTCGAAACTAGCCACCAAGTTGAGCCCTAAAACCAGGCACGTAACATTCCCCAAGATTAAAATAAGGGGGGGAGAGCTCTCCCAAAATCCTACCAAAATTTTGGGACTGTTCCAAGAATTTTATTCACATCTCTACAAGGCCCCCCATGCAATAGATCCACACAAAATGGAGAACTTTTTAAGGGATATTACGCTCCCCAAATTATCCCGTGAGCATATGGCAGAAATGGAACAGCCCATCTCCCCAGAGGAAGTCCAGGAGACTATTAAACATCTGAAAGCTAATACTGCTCCGGGACCTGATGGCTTCTCGGTTGTGTATTATAAAAAAATTGCTTCCACCCTCGCTCCTTACCTGGCCCGTATGTATAACTTCTTTCAGAAGGGGGGAGAAATCAATACAGACTTAAAGGCAGCTTTTATATCAGTTCTTCCGAAGCCGGGGAAAAATCCAACAGAGATCAGCAACTATAGGCCCATTTCCCTTATAAACAACGATCTTAAGATATTAACTAAGATCTATGCTAACAGGCTCTCAGGATTTATCTCCAAGTATATACATAAGGACCAGGTTGGGTTTATCCCGGGGAGACAGGGGCCCGATCAAACTAGGAGGGCAATAGATATTATTTCCATTCTCCAGTCGAGGTGGGACCAAGGCCCTGCACAAGAGGGGTACCTACTGTCGATAGACTTGCAAAAAGCCTTTGACTCGGTAAACTGGAATTATATGTTCGAGATTCTTGCTCGGTGGGGTTTCGGCACTAATTTTTTGGGCACCCTACACGCTTTATACTCCAACCCCTTGGCTCAAATTCGCTTGCTGGGACACTATTCAGAAACCCTGGAGATCAGAAGGGGGACTAGGCAGGGATGCCCCCTCTCCCCCTTGATATTCGCGATCGCTATCGAGACGCTAGCAATAGCCATCAGATCGCACCCCGACATTAGGGGCGTGATGTGTGGCCCCCAAGAACATAAGTGTGCATTGTTTGCAGATGACCTGTTGTTGTTCCTTACGTCTCCCTTGATATCCACACCTAATCTTCTTAAAATACTTCGGGAGTTCGGCTCCATATCAGGTCTTGAAGTGAATCTTAACAAGTCCTCTGCTCTCAATATTTCTATCCCCTCTATAACTTTAGTACAACTGCAAAATAATTTCCCCTTTGAGTGGAACCAACACAATATCCCTTACTTGGGAATTAAATTATCAGCTAAGATCGATAAACTATTCTCAGATAATTACCCTCCAATGTTCAAAAAACTAACGGTAGAACTAAAGAACTGGGAAAGATGTGGTCTGTCCTGGATAGGAAGAATTAATGCAATCAAGATGACCCTACTCCCGAAATTATTGTATTTATTTCGTTCCATCCACTGACGCCTCACTGGCAGGGATCCAATCTAAAATAAACGCCTTCATTTGGGGCAAAAAGGGCTATCGCTGCACGAAAGAAATCCTGTATAGACGGAGAGACCAGGGGGGATTGGGTGTCCCAAGATTACTATGGTACTATCAGGCCGCCCAATTAACTCAGATCTCTACGGTATACTCAAGAGGACCGAAGCCTGATTGGCTTACAATAGAAAGACAAGCTGTTCCCTCCTTCACATTGGACTTCATTCTCTGGTGCCCCCCCAGGTCTAGGCCGGCAGTAACTTCTCCTTCTCTCTCCCATTCTCTTGCATTAACGGATAAACTTTATAAACGGTCATCCCTGATCTCTACGTTGAAACCTCTCAGCCACATTTTTAATAATCCAGCATTTCCTCCAGGACAGAACATTTTGGCTTTTAAGTGGTGGCTTAATAAAGGTTTATTCAGAATAGGTCACTTCTTTACTAGTTCGGGCCCCATATCTCTTCGGTATTGCAATACCAAATTAGAAATGCCTAGTGAAGAAAAATTTAGATTTGCCCAAATCGCACACTTTCTACAGTCTCTCATGCACCAACAACACGCCCAGATCAAACCTACTGCTTATGAAATTTGGTGCGCCGAAAGCATGGACCAGAGGGGGGGTATCTCGGTTGCCTATTCAGCCTTGGCGGATAGTTCAGATAAGCCTTCGTATGCGGAGGCTTGGGAAACAGATTTAAACCGGCAACTTTCCCCAGACTGTTGGTTTAAGGCTATGCAGTCTGCATATAAAGGAATATTGAATATCTCGCTCATTGAAGCAAACGTCAAGATCCTTATTAGATGGTACTATGTACCGTACAGATTGGCTAGAATGTATCCTGGGACATCCCCGCTTTGCTTCAGAGGCTGTCAATTAGTAGGAACTATGTTCCATACATGGTGGTCTTGCCCACGGGTTTGTGGGTTTTGGCATAAATTCCTAACAATGATACGCAGAGTTCTGGGAACCCCAGTTCCCCTAGATCCAGCGATTATTTTACTCAATCAGATAATCCCAGGACTACCTAAATGCACTCAAACTTTGTTGTCTTTTCTTTGTCTTGGGGCTAAAATAACTATTGCCATGTCATGGAAACAGCCCTCGGTTCACTTGAAAGCCGTAAGAGGAAAATATCATGGATTATGTCCCAGGAACTGATTGTGGCTAAACTGTTTGATAAGGAACAATGCTTTGAAGCAGTTTGGAGTCCATGGGCTGAGTTCTTGGGAATCTCTCTTTTCCCCTGGTCGTGCGAGGGACTAAACTAGAGGCTCTGGTTCCATGTATCGAACTTATTCATATCTTTCCGGCTCTTCTCTCTCTTCTTCTTCCTGCGGGCTAGTCCCGCTATACTACCTTTCTATCCACTTTGGCCTGTGATAACCTACCCTCCTGTGGTGTCAAGGCAGTAAGGGAAGTTTTCCCAAAAGGTCACTACTGTTTGCTCAGGTTTGGATTTTATATGGTTCTATGACAGCCCCTGTCGGGGAGGGGGGATGAGGCCACTACTGGACACAGTTTGATCCCAAGGGGGTGTCTGGTGGTGGTGCTTGATTCCTCCGGACCTGTGACGGGGGTTTCGCATAGTTTACTATTGCATCTTTGGGACTCTTTCCCAGATTGTGCTCTATAATATCATTTATGTCTTACTTTAATGTATCCATCTATTTGTGGAGCTGTTATTTTATACAAATCTTTTGCTTTAATATTTGACGCTCTTTTGTTTGTAATGATGGATTGTTCTTTTATAAAACAATAAAAACTTTTTTCTTTTTATCCAACAAGAACTCATCTATGTGGTCTTTTATTAAACTCTCCAGTATCTTACCAGCTATAGAAGTTAAACTAACAGGTCTATAATTACTTGGTAAAGACTTTGATCCCTTTTTAAATACGGGCACCACATTGGCCCTACGCCAATCCAGTGGCACTATTCCAGTCATTAAGGAGTCCCTAAAAATGAGATACAATGGCTTTGAAATGACAGAGCTCAATTCCTTTAAGGTCCGTGGATGGATGCCATCTGGTCCAGGTGCTCATATGAAAACGGTGTTCAAACCACACATGTGAGGTATCGCCATGATCATTAGAGCGAGAGCAATAACTCTAGCCCTAGACCTTCTCTGTAATTCAAAAATGCTAACCTGTAGAATTTTTTAAACGTTGCCAATGGAGATTTTTATGTTGCAAAGTTTGTCGCCATTCCACGAGCGGACGCAATTTGGAAGCATGACATGTTGGATATAATTTTACTCGGCGTAACATTATATTTCACAATATGGAAAAAAATTGGCCTAACTTTACTGTTGTCTTATTTTTTTTTTTTATTCAATAAGCTTTTATTAGTAAGAATTTTCAGAACACAGTCAAGTCATACAAAAAGAAAAACCTTGTACGTACAGTGTCTATTAGGAATTAACACGCAATTCTAACATTTGAAGATCAGGGAGAGAAGGTAGAGGTAGCAACAAACCTATAATAACATTGCAGAAAATCAGGGTGCGTACATGACCGGGGTATTATGTTGGGCTTAATTCCTAGGTCAGGAGGCCAGCGCTCCTTCCGTGTTTGGAAAAATTGAGGGATATAGTGTGTTGTGTTATGGGGATCCCGCATCTCGTACCGACACCCCTGACGGGTACAAGCTGTGTCAGGAACTGGGGGAGGGGATCTGGGGAACGCTGGCACCTGCATTTAGGCCTGTTGGTGTTAGTAAACTGAGGTTTGGCGATATTGATTTTAGGTAATAAATCAGGTGGGCGATGTGGTAATTGGACTCTCTAGAGTATTGTTTTATGTAGACATCTTAGTATATGGGCAGTGTATAGTCTTAATTTATGTGTTAGGTTGGGGAGTAAATTGATGTGTTGTTAGGGTTGTGTAATTATCCGAGTAGCGGAATATAGTCCAAGGAGTCCACAGCTTATGAAATTTTTCTGATGTCTCGTTGGCAATAGCAGCGGATTCCTCCATATTTTAGATTAGATCGGTTTCATAGAGCCATTCCTTCAATGTGGGGGTATGTGTAGTTTTCCAGTATCTAGGGGTGAGTAACTTTGCTGCAGTTAGCAGGTGTCTGGTAAGGGATCTTTTATATCTTTTCAGTGGCCCTGGGGTGATGTGGCGTAGGCAACATGATGGTGTTAATGCTATATTGGTGTCAGTGATGAGTCTAATCGTGGATTTCACTGTGTCCCAATAGGTAGTTATGGCTGGGCATTCCCACCATATGTGGACCAGAGTGCCTTTGTTTTGGTTACAAAGCCAACAAATGTCTGAGGTTGTGGGGTACCATTTTCTAAGTTTGGTGGGGGTCGCGTACCAAAGAGTCAGTAGGACATCTCTTGTGATCTAGTGCTAATTGAGCACTTGTGGGTGAAGATGTTAGCCTTCAGCCATTGATCGTCTGTATACTTGGTTTGCAGTGATCGTTCCCAAAGGAGACGGGATTTGGGGGGCTCCATATCTCTGGCTGTTAATAGCCAATTATATGATAGGGAAGTGGTTTTGTTAATTGGTTCCCCTGTAAGACAGATAGTTTCAAATGGGGAGAGAGGCCTATGGAGCTTGTCTTTGTCCAGAGAGGAGAGAAAGTTGTGTAGTTGTCTGTATGTCCAGAAGGGTAGGTGGTCTTGTAGGTTCAAATGAGTATTGATATCCTTCCATGAGAGGATCTTTTTACCTTTAATGCAATGTGTGATTAGAAGGGGAGTCATATGGTCTTTAGGAGGTATGTACCCTTTAGATAAGCCTGGGGGAAAGTTGGGGTTCGAAGCAATGAGCGTTAGGGGACTTGGAGAGGAGGAAATATGCATTTCCTTGATTAATGAGTGGAAGATGGAGAGGGTCACCCCCTCTATTGGGTGTGATTTAATCTCGGTAGGAAGGTTATTCCACTGGGACCACAGAAGAAATCTTACTGGTAATGGGGAGAGTTTGTTTTCTAAGGCCACCCAGTCTTTGTTTTTACTGTGGCAGCTCCAATCTATTATCTGTGTCAGGTGAGTAGCATAGTAGTATAGTTTGAAGTTGGGCAAACCGATGCCTCCTAGTGTTTTAGGTTTGGTGAGCGTTTCAAGGCTGATTCGAGGTCTAGTACCTGCCCAAATAAAATTACGGATGATGTAGTCAAGTTGCTTAAAAAAGCGTGTGGGGAGTTTGATAGGGAGTGCGTGGAAGTGATATAGGATTTTAGGGAGTGTATTAATTTTAATTATAGCTGCCCTGCCGAACCAGGAGAACGGTTGTTGGTGCCATTGTTTGAGATCTTTCTGAATTTTGTCTAATAGAGGTTTGAAGTTCGCATGATATATGTTAGCGATACGTGACGTGAGGTGTATACCTAGGTATTTTAGGGTTGTATGTTGCCAGTTGAAGGGGCAGGAGTTTTGGACCTCTGTTGCTACGTCTTGGGGAAGAGACAGATTCATGACTTCTGATTTGGAATAATTAATTCTGAAGGTTGATACGTATCCAAAGATTTCAAAGGTTTTCATTAGGCTAGGGGTGCGGGGTTTTGTGAGGAAAAACAGTTAGTCATCGGCGTAGGCCGCTATTTTGTATGTGGATGAATTTTAATTTCTTCTAATGAGGGGCTCTAGGGTCAGAATGAATAGCAGTGGTGATAAGGGGCAGCCCTGTCTAGTTCCATTGTGTATATATACTGTATCAGACAACGTATTGTTTACCTTGAGTTTTGCTTGCGGTGTTTGATATAATTAATTTATCCAGGTCATCATATGAGGTTTCAGGCCAATGTAGTTGCACATCGCGAATAAGTAGTCCCAGGCGACCCTATCGAAGGCCTTCTCCATGTCGGTGGACAGGAGAAGACTTTCAACCTTCGCTTTATGCGCTCCATATATTAAATTGAGGACTTTTGTTATATTGTCTCGTGCTTCTCGCGCTGGTACAAATCCTACTTGTTCAGGACATATGATATTTTGTAAGTGTACTCTGAGACGATTTGCAACCACCTTGGCCAGGATTTTGGCATCTGTATTAAGAAGCGAGATTGGCCTGAAGTTTGAGCAGATTGTGTGGTCCTTATCAGGTTTAGGGATCAGAGCTACATGAGCTAAAGTGAAAGTATCTGGGATTTTTTGCGGTTGTTGAAGATGGTTAAGGGCTTGGAGGAGGGGGGTTTTAATATGTCTAAGAAGGATTTATAGGAAAAAGCCGTAAAGCCCGGGGCCCGGGCTTTTCCCTGGCTTCAGGCTTTTAATGACAGACGTGAGTTCATCCATTGAGATCGGGTCCTCCAGTGACTCTGCATCCTCAGTGGATAAGGTGGGCATACCACTGTCCTTTAGATAATCAATAAGAATTTGTTGTCTGTTTCCTTCCACCCCTGTTGGTTTCGGTGTTGAGTGAATATTATATAGGTTAGTATAGTATTTATGAAAGATAGCGGCAATTTGGTCCGTTCTCTGTACCGTGTCACCGCGTTTGTTTCTGATGGATGTGATATTAGTCGAACGCTCGGAGGCCCTGAGTGCCCTGGCCAAGAACCTGCCACCCTTGTCTCTGTGTTCATGATAAAAACATTTTCTTTGGAATAAGATGCCTTTTGCTTTAAGATTAAGCATCGTGAGGAACTGCTCTCTATTTTCTGCAAGTTCAGTGGCTACTCATTCCATTTGGGACCTTTTGTGTTGTGCTTCCAAAGTGGCCTAGTCTTATGAGTTCCCCACTTATAACACATTTGTGTGCTTCCCAGATTGTGATCGAATTGATGTCATCTGTCACATTTAGCTCAAAATAACCTTTAATAGCTGTCTGTATTTGTTTAAAGAGGTTGGGGACCGTAATTAGTGTGGGGTTTAGGCGCCAGTTACATGATTTTGGTGGTTGGTCTGTGATGTCTAGCGTAATTGCTATGGGTGAGTGATCTGAGAAGGTCTTAATTCCTATGTTTGCTGATCTAAGGAGGGGGAGGTCTCTTTGGGAGATAAAAATGTAGTCGATTCTGGAGTGTTTATTGTGAGGATTGGAAAAGAATGTGTAATCTTTGTCTTTTGGGTGCATCAGTCTCCATGTATCTATTAGGGTAAGCGAGTTGAGTTGTGTCTTGATCCCTTTTAGGATTCTAAAGGTAATACTAGATTTACCATTTGAGGTGTCCTGCGGGGGGCTTAGTGGGATGTTGAAGTCTCCGCCGAGGATAATACATCCCTTAGCAAAGTTATGTAATTTCTCTATCAGATGTTTGCAGAAAGTGAGGTGGCCAGTATTTGGAAAGTATACATTTGCCAGTGTTACCAATTTGTTGTGCCATAATCCACTTATAAAGAGGAATCTCCCTAGGGAGTTGTAGCTGTTGGGAGATGACAAAGTCTGTATGTTTGTGCAATAAAATTGAAACCCCTTTCGTTTTTTGCAGGGAATTGGGGGCGTGGTAAACTTGCAGGAAGTGTTTGTCATAAAGTTTAGGTATTTTGTCTGCCTTAAAGTGTGTTTCTTGAAGGAAGACAACTTCTGGTCTTATTTTATGGAGTTCATGCAGTAGCAATGTTCGTTTTTCAGGTGTGTTAAGGCCTTTCACATTATGGGAGATTAGAGTTGGGTGGTTACCTAGGGAGGTGTAAGCCATTCTTTGGATGTTGGGGCTAGGGTAAGTGTTCTGGGTTGTACTACAAAAAAAAAAAGGAAGTGATGAAAGGGGGGATGGGGGGGTGGGGGTTCGGTGATCTGTGCTAGAGATCAAATATCTGCACAGATAACAGGTATCTACCATATGCGTGTGTAAATTAAATTGATCTTCACTGGGGGGATGAAGCTGGACGTACGTTTTTGTATGTGTGAGTATAATGTGTATCCCGCAGACTGTGAGGGAACAGTAAATGTGGTAAGGGGAGGTTGATGGGGAAGTGCGACTATGAATATGGTGTAGTCTAGTGTGGCATTTCATATAGTCTGGCTTACCATGTGAGGGGGACAGGGTGCTATGTTGTGATTTGTTGTGTGTATAAGGGAGTCAGGAGTTGATCTACGAGTGACTTGGCGTTAGCTATGGCTGACTATGGATTAGTGTTGTGTTCCAAGAGGGGTAAATAAATGTGTTAGCAGGGTATGGGGGGGCCCATATGTGGAGTCTTGTGGCTCAAAATGTGCCATTGTGTAGTTAAAAAGGTAAAGTTATCAAAGACAACTAGTAGACATATATAATTAAGCTATTAGTATGAGGTGTTTGTAAATCAAGAGTAGTCTTGTGATATTGCAAAGCCTCATAAAACAAAGCTATTTAAACTTGGATTTTAAGTGCATTTATCATTTAACCATTGAACATGCAAATAGCAATGACTATTACTAACTGTAAAGAGTAATAACTGCCACATAACATTAAATAAAACAATGAGTTGAACATTACCCTCTCTGGTTACCACGGGTTTGCGTAAGAGAGTGGTTAATATCCTCTAGATAGTCTTAGAAAGGGGCGAGAGATCAGAAAGATCTTATGTTTGTTCCCAAGAATGTTGTATCCTAAAGTTATCTCAGGGTTTTAATTTGACCGACAGTGTTTTTGGTCAATGGATTTTGACAACCCAGCGTGGTCTCAAAAGTTGGGGTGTCGTCTTATGCATATGTTTACCGTGTTGCAATACCCCTTAAGTGGAGTCTTTCCCTCTTTTCAGCAGAGGTTAAATCACTTCTGTTGTAGAGTCTCCTTGTTCCAATGAGACCTAGTGTCCTTAGTAAGGTGGTCAGGGTTAATGGTTGTCTTTTCCAAAATAACATGGTGTTTTAAGTCCAGAGCCGTTAAAGGTTTTCATGGGGAGATCAGTTCACTAAGAAAACCAGGTATCTGGTCAGAGTGGCAGGTTTGATCTTTATGATGTCTCCTGTGGTATCAAGTAATGGATCATCTTTGGCTCAGGTGAGTGGGAGTAAAAGAATTATCCAAGGATTTGTCTATGACCTCAGCCCCATTGGGAGGCTTGGTTGGTGAGGAATCTGAGTCTGCAGATGGATCTGTATTATGTTGCTGTGGCAGTGTTATAATTGCTTTCAGTGGACAGTGATCTCAAAAGTAATATGTCGGCTTAGCCAGGTTGTTTATAGAGCCTTTGATTGGCCGTCTGAGCTAAGCGTGGCAACTTAACATTTTGTTGAATAAGGGATCCAAGTCCTTTACCAAGTATTACTGTCTAATCGGTATTAACCAGGGGATTACTAATTGTGGGGTAAGATCATCACCCTTTGTTAGCACAGTTTGATAGTAAGTATCCGTGGTTAAGGTGTTCACTAAAAGAACATAAAATAAAGGTAAGGGAAGAGAAAAAAAAAGAAAGAATTTAGGCATTCTAGTAGCGATCATGGCATCCTTATTGTTAGCGGTCCCGTCGGGCTCTGCGTGGTTGAGGAGCTTTGGTGGGACTGGATGTCTGAGGTGGTCCACGTATGGGGTAATTTGGCCCCTCATTGGAATCAGAGCGTTGTCTTCTGTTGCGGTGTTCAATTGTATCCATGGGATCCTGTCTTTGTTTAGTTGGCTTGCAAGGGGTTGGGCGGTTGCCTTATTTTTTTCCAAAAAAAGGCGCTTGTAAGACCACTGCACAAATACGTTGTGACATAAAGTTTTGCAACAGCCACCATTTTATTCTCTAGGGTGTTAGAAAAAAAAACAATATATAATGTTTGGGGGTTCTAAGTAATTTTATAGCAAAAAAATCTGATTTTAACTCATGAACACTGAACCAAAAAACAGGCTCGGTCTTAAAGTGGTTAAAAATAGAAAACCTTTCCATGCATTCTTCAGTGCTATAGAGGCAGGCAGGAGGACCAAGGATACCTGGGAACACATAGACAGTCAGAGATCTATCCAGCAACCCAAGGTAGCAGCCATTTAGAGATCCCACATAACTCACCACAGAGGCAGTGATTTTGAGACAAGCTGGAGCTACAGGTGCTGTAATCACAGAAGGGAAGCAGGAACCAGAGCAGAGCATGGGAGAGGGCGTTCCTATCTTACCAGGAAGTGGCTGCTCTCAGCAACCTCCTGAGAGTCCTTGTGGGACTACAAGCCTCAGCCTGCCTGCTGTTTCACCAATCCGCCACACAGCCTATACCAGCAGTGTTTAACTGCTCTCTAGAAGCCGGTGTACACAGGCAGTCATTTATACTGCTGAACTGAGACCCAGGTACCACCACAAAAGGGAGATTTACAGCCCAGACAGGGGGTCCTCTGAACTCAGGAGAGGCATGAACCTGAGCAGGATCACATGGATATTACAAGGTCTTGCAGTAAGTCTCCTACCTACCGTTTTATATATATATATATATATATATATATATATATATATATATATATATATATTTAGGAGGTGTCTGGAGCGAGGACAAAAAAAGAACACTGCATAGGAGCAGACAGCCGTCTCTTATAGGCTTGGAAAGAGGTTGTCCTGAAGAGGTCAGAGGAGGCGGAGCTAACCCATAGTAGGCTGACATGAGGAGGTCCAGGAAAACCAAATTACTACATTCTGCTGTCTGCTAACTACCAGGCATGGTGGGCAGTGTTTCAATCCTTCAGTGCTCTTTTTTAAATGGTTACATGTTTGCAGAATTAGAATTTGATGCACTGGAATAAGTGGTGGGAGTTATTATTCTCTATTTATTTATTGTAGATAAAGTAGATAGTTGTTGAGAATCCATTTAACACTGCCTCTAACCCAAACCTAACCTCTAAAGCTGGCTACACATTATGCATTTTTCTTGTACAATCTTGCTTTAGTTTTACCAAAACTACATAATATGAGGTCAAACCTTTCAAATTTTAGGCAGGTCCTTGCACTACATAGTTAAAGGAAATTGAACAAAAAATGATATAATGTGTAGACAGCTTTAACCATTCCTGGTGCAGAATTGTGTATAATTGTAGCATAAACAATCTATAAGACAGGGTATAGTAAGCTGTTTACTAAGCCACACATATCACATTAGGCAAGCAAGGTTAGCTCTGACTTCTTTGCTAATAATTCATGAATACTCTAGCAAATTCAGGGGGGCATGGCCTGACGCGAGCGGCGAGAAGAAGTGCTTCCCTGGAGCTCTGATCACAGACCAAAGAATCCAGAGGAATCCAAATTCCACATCACTGGGAAAGAGGTAAAAACACCTCAGCACACCTAACCAGAGCATGAGCTACAAACAAGCCTAAATTGGGCCGATACCTCACCCCGTTCCGCAGAGGCCTAGGCCGCGGCTCAATCCCCGGCCTAAATTTCGGGACTACCGCTACGGCGGTCCAATCACATCGCACCTCTTAAAACGGGCAGAGCACTGCAAGAGTGTACTATGGCACCCATCCTAGACACTTAGAAATACACTATTTGAAGTGCTTTGAGCCTGGCCCTGGGCGGACATTTCATCCCAACCCACAGTGAGCTAGGCCGAGGCCTAAATTTCTGGAGCCACCGCAACGGCACTCTAACCACACCGCACTGTGTATTCTATATCAAACGGGAATGCCAGAACATACATCTGTAGATTCCCACGCTTGCCCAGATATAAGGCACTAAAGCAAGTTCGGGGGACACGAACATCGGATCTCTAGTTAGATCTATACCCAGGTCTGTGATATTGGAACTGATCACTATAATCTATCCAAACTCCAAGCTTTGCATTTAATAGACTTCCTCACTCTTTCTGAAGTAACGGGACATAACTTCTATATATGCAACATCCCATAAACAAATGTACTTCTAACTGTTTTGGTGTTGCTGTACCAGGGCGAGTGGGAATAACAGGTCCCCTTACAATCAAAATTTTACCATACAATATGAACAAGCATCATAACTCTGATACACCAGGTTGTTCACTTCATTCCTCCACCTCTTATAACAACAAACAAATCCCAACTTACTTCCAGAAATACTCATACAAAAACAAAGGAGGAGAAGAAGAGAGGGCTCCACCAAAGAAAACTGTAAGAGAAATAGAGAAAGATGATGACAACATCTCCTTAACCAATTCAGAAGATCTGGTAAGGCACAACGCACATCACAACACACCGTTAACATACGCTGACATGACTGAGATTGCTGCAGATATCAAAAACTCCTTTTCTACAGCCATAATGGATTTAAAAAAGACTTACTAATGCTCACTGAACAAATGGCCTCTAAAGAAAGAGCTGATAAATGAAGAGACAAGGCTATAATTAGAATAGACAACATAATCAGCATCCAAGCACAACACTTGATCACGATGAACAGACACTTGGAAGACTTGGACAATAGAGGGCGAAGGAATAATATCAGAGTTAGAGGGATCCCTGAATCCATCTCAAATGATCAGATCAAATCTGCATTATCCTCAATATTCAATAATTTAATTGACAGACCAGCAGAATCTCCAATAGAGTTTGATCGAGCTCATAGAGCTCTCAAACCAAGATCATCGGATGATGCACCTCCAAGAGAGATTTTCTGCTGTCTAACAAGTTTCCCCCTAAAGGAAGAAATCCTCCACAGAGGGAGACAAAATGACGCCATCATGTTCAACGAGAAAGAAATCTTCCTTTATCAAGACCTTTCTCCAATTACTTTAAAAAATAGAAGGGCACTTAAACCTCTACTTGAAGTTCTAAAAGAAAAAAACATCACTTATAGATGGACGTTCCCCTTTGCTCTACAAGTATCATCCCAAGGCAAACAATTCCTTCTTCATACTCCGGAAGATCTACCTACATTCTATGAGAATCTACATATGGATTATGTTGACCTCCCAGATTGGTACGCTGAATTTCTTGTTCCATCTACAACCAATCAAGATCCTCCCTCTCCAGTCCCTTCTCCATTCAGCACACCTCTCACCAAAGGCAAACACAGCAGAAAATCAAACCACGATGGGAGGTGCTCTCCTGCGGCTAAGACACCAGGAACCAAAGAACAATGTTAAGATCTTTACACATTTACCCTCTCTACGTCTGACTAGGGCAACTGTCCTAGAAGTCGCTTTGAAGGCATACCTTACATTCAATCAGCAATGGTGACACTAAAATTTTTTCCTGAATGATAGGGGGCTTGAAGAGAAAGATAATAATTATTCTTACTTCCTTTGACTAGTGTAATGCACTAGAAGTTATGCACACTAACTGTTGGCTTTCTCCCAGACAGATTGTTGTTTCTGCTTTTTCCTCAAGCCTACACCATAATTTTCATCGGACATTCAACCCCTGAACATTGATGCCAAATAATCTTATGTCCCTCTTAATACCCTTTAGTCGGACTGATCTAAAAAGGTTACGGTAAGATATTACCTTTAACTTGACTATTGGATTGAATCATCTCAAATGACTCCTATCACTTACAGGATAACACATAACTCATGAGATGAAAGGCCCTTAAACTTATTCTCACCTGACCAATCTAAGGTCCACATCTCGATAAGTGAATATTGACATAACCACAAATTGCTATTCCACATTATTATTGGTATCAAGGACTGATTCTGCAGTCTTCCAATCGTTAACTCTTTCTAAACCTTTGCATGGATAAGCCATTTCTGCATATTCTAGTTTATTACCATGTTATATCAAACCTTTTCAATTTAATGGTGATAAAGGGTTATATCTGATACCTTTAAAACTGACCACAGACTCAAATCTTCTTCACTTTTAAAATATGTTAAACTGTTTTTCTTTTCTCTTTTTAAGTACTATATCACTTATATGTTCCTCAGGTTCTATGACAGGTTGTCTTTAGGAACTAATCATTTGGGTCTTACCCCATATCTGTTACTAATATAAGAGACTTAACAAGATTATTACAACTTAATGTGTTCATAAGCTTAATTCTTCCGATGCTGATACCGGAACCAGGTCGTTCTAATCCTCAATTTGATACTACAGTACCACAGATCATTTAATAGGCAGATACTCCAGACGGAAATGGAGTTCTGAAATACCGGCGTTATGTCACTTTTGTAATCTGATCTGAGATAAGTTAAGTATTTAAACATATAATGATCAAGCTACAACCCACTCTGGAAGAAAATAATTGTCCCGGCTTACAACTAAAATATTGGTTCATTTAACTTTCCAAATGTACGTCACCTGGTTCCGGGTGTTTGGCTGAAGGAGTAACTCTCATCATATGAAGTGTGAGGGAGATCCGAAGACATTCTTTCACTGAGAGGGAACGACAGTCGGATCACCCTGAGCATATCTAGTCCTACCTCATTCATTCATTAAAATCCAACAAGCATAAATATTTCTATATAAAAAAATAAAAGAGAGACCTAACTCAATTAATATAACTAAATAAATTTAACTATCCCACAACCCCCGGTTTACACAACCGAATACTTAATTCTTTCTATTCACAATTACTTGCAATCTAATCGCCCATGACTCGCACCACCCACTCACCCCCCAAGAAAAATAACTAAACAAATTGAAATCACATACATAAATAGACATAACAGTCAGACAAACAAACACATTTGAAGAACTACTACCTATGAGTAGTGTTGAGCGAACCCGAACTTTAACGTTCGGGTCCGTATTGAACTTTCGGGTGTCCGGGACCCGAACACGGACATTTCAAAAAAGGTTCAGGTTCTGGTTCTGGGTTCTGGTAGTTGATCACGCATGTTGAATAGCTGAAGGGCAGCCAATCAACAAGCGTTTCACTGGTTTGCCCTTAGAAGCCATCACAGCCATGCCTACTAATGGCATGGCTGTGATTGGCCAGTGTATCATGTGACCCAGCCTCTTTATAAGCTGGAGTCACAGTGCTGCATGTCACATGCTCTTGGGTTAGTGTAGGGAGAGGAAGCTGTCTGCGTTTTTGTGAGGGAGAGATTGCAGACATTTTAACATCTGATCCTGCATCCTGAGATAACTACTGCTGTTGCTCTGAGGGATAGATTGCAGAAATTTGAGATTTCACATACTGCTGCTTTGAGTGACAGATTGCAGATCAAACTCTGCATAACACAACGATCGCTACGATTGTACACAACGATCAGATTGCTGGAGTAATTTGAGATTTCACATACTGCTGCTTTGAGTGACACATTGCAGATCAAACCCTGCCTAACACAACGATCGTTATGATCGTACACAACGATCAGATTGTGCGATCGTACACAACGATCAGATTGTGGGAGTAATTTGAGATTTCACATACTGCTGCTTTGAGTGATCTGAATGCACTAGGTAGAGGCTTCTGCTTAGGGGGACAGATTATTGTTCAAAAATCATTGCCTACTCCTATAGGGCCAGCTGTTGCTGTAAGTGACACATTATTGTTCAAAAATCATCTCCTAGTTCTAAAGGGAGAGTTTCCAGCTGTTACTTAGAGGGACAGATTATTGTTCAAAAATCATTGCCTACTCCTATAGGGCCAGGTTCCAGCTGTTGTTGTAAGTGACACATTATTTATTGTTCAAAAAGCATCTCCTAGTTCTAAGGGGAGAGCTTCCAGCTGTTGGTGTGAGCAGTGCATTTCTTGCACCAAAATAAAAAGTCCGGCTACGTTGGGGTTTTTTTAAAAAAAGGTATTAATTGGTATTAATAAAAAATTACATAGGGCTACATAGTACATTTGTGGGCCCAATGAGGAGAGTAAATAAGGGACGTGGTCATGGTGCTGCTGGTGATGCTGGTGTTGGTGGTGTTGGTGAACTTCCTGTTGGAAGGAGAAGACGTGGTCGAGGTGTGCCAGCTACACGCACAAGGGAAACACCTTCCTCAGGTAGCCAACTGAACCTTCACCAGTATATGGTAGGCCCGAATGCCCCTCAACGATTGGTGAGGCCAGAACAAGTACAGGCGATAGTAGATTGGGTGGCTGACAATGCCTCCAGTTCCTTCACTTTGTCTCCCTCCCGGTCCCTTGATGAAAGCTCAGAGTTGGCACCTGAACCCCATGGCCATCTGTCTTTCACCTCAGCCCCTTGTAAATTAGCCAAGCAGTCTGAGCCCCAAGTCCTGCAAGAGACTCTTATGCTTTTTGATGACTCTCCTGTTGTGCTTTCTGTGGGCCATCCACATAGCGCTGCCCCAGAAGTGGAAGACATTGAGTGCAACGATGCCCAACCACTTCTGTTGCAGGATGAGGACATGGAAACACCAGTGCAGCACATTTCTGATGATGATGAAACACAGGTGCCAACTGCTGCAGCTTGCCTCAGTGTGCAGACTGACTAGGAGGGCAGTGGTGAAGGGTGGGTGGAAGATGATGTGGAGGATGATGAGGTCCTAGACCCCACATGGAATGAGGGTCATGCGATTGACGTGTGGAGTTTGGAGGAAGAGGTGGTGGTTGCATAGAGGCACCAGCACAGCAAAAGAGGAAGCAGAGCGAGCGTCCCCTAGACAGTAGGCCTGCTACTACCCACCGCACCCAGGGACCTAGCACACCAAAGGCAGCCCAAAGGCGTTCCCCCACGTGGCAGTTCTTCAGACAGTGTGCTGACGACAAGACACGAGTGGTTTGAAAGCTGTGCAATGATAGCCTGAGCCGGGGCATAAATGTTCTCAACCTGAGCACAACCCCCATGACCAGGCATCTAAATTCAAGTCACAAGCTGCATTGGAATAATTACCTCAAAATCCAAGAAAGGTCTCGGCCTCCTCCTGTTTCCTCTTCTGCTGCTGCCTCGGCCTCTACAGTGACAGTGTCACCTGCCACCCAGCAAACAGATGATATGACAGCAACGCCACCATGTCCACCACCGTCCCCAAGCATTTCCACACCATGGTCCCATGGAAGCTTACAGCTGTCCATCTCCCAAACACTGGAGAGAAAGAGGAAGTACCCCCCTACCCACCAGCGATCCCTGGTCCTGAATGCCAGCATTTCAAAATTCCTGGCCTTTGAAATGCTGTCATTCCGTCTGGTGGACACGGACAGTTTCAAAAACCTGATGGCGGTGGCTGTCCCACAGTACATGGTACCCAGCCGCCACTACTTTTCCAGGCGAGCCATCCCTTCCCTGCACAAACAAGTCGGGGACAAGATCTAAGTGTGCACTGTGCAACGCCATCAGTGGCAAGGTCCACATAACCACTGATACATGGACCAGTAAGCACGGGCAGAGACGCTATATCTCGCTAACTGCACACTGGACATGTAGTGGCGGGTGGACCTGAGCCGGCTAGCCATTTGGCGCATGTCCTTCCACCACCGAAGATTGCAGGGCATTTCTCTTTGCCTCCTGTTGCCTCCTCCTCCTACTGCGCTTCCTCCTCCTCGACCACCCACTCATCCGCTCAGCGTAACACATTCACCACCAACATCAGCACATCCAGGGGGAAACAACAGCAGGCTGTTTTAAAACTGATATGTTTGGGGGATAAACCCCACACTGTGCAGGAGCTGTGGACAGGCATTGAACAACAGACCAATGAGTGGTTGTTGCCACTGAGTCTCAAGCCCGGCCTGGTGGTGTGCGACAATGGCCGAAATCTCGTAGCGGCTCTGGGCCGAGCCAGTTTGACGCACATCCCTTGCCTGGTGCATGTGCTGAATTTGGTGGTACAGAATTTTTTAAGAAACCACCCGCATATTTCAGAGCTGCTGCATAAAGTGCGGGCCGTCTGTGCACACTTTCGGTGTTCTCACCCTGCTGCTGCTCGCCTGTCCGCGCTGCAGCGGAACTTCGGCCTTCCCGCTCACTGCCTCATATGCGATGTGCCCACAAGGTGGAACTCCACCTTGCACATGCTGGAGAGACTGTGCGAGCAGCAGCAGGCAATAGTGGAGTTTCAGCTGCAGCACGCATGGGTCAGTCGCTCTGCGGAACAGCAACACTTCACCACCAATAAGTGGGCCTCCATGTGAGACCTGTGTAGCGTGTTGCGGTGTTTTGAGTACTCCACCAACATGACCAGTGCCGATGATGCTGTTCTCAGCGTTACTATACCACTTCTATGTCTCTTTGAAAAAGCACTTCGGACCATGATGGAAGAGGATGTGGCACAGGAGGATGAGGAGGAGGAGGAGAAAGAGGGGTCATTTCCACGGTTATCAGGCCAGTCATTCGCAAGTGGCTCGGAGGGTGGGTTCCTGCACCAGCATAGGCCAGGTCAAAAATATTCAAGCCAGGGCACAGTTCTGGAGGACGAGGAGGACGAGGAAGATGAGGAGGAGGAGGAATTGCAGCAGGGTGGCACCCAACGCAGCTCGTGGGCATCACTGGAGCTTGGCTGGGGGGATACAGATGACACAGATGATATACCTCCCACAGAGGACAGCTTGTCTTTGCCTCTGAGCAGCCTGGCACACATGGCCGACTACATGCTGCAGTGCCTGCGCAATGACAGCCGAGTTACCCACATTGTAACTTCTTCTGATTACTGGGTGGCCTCCCTGCTGGATCCCCGTTACAAGGACAACGTGCCGTCCTTAATTCCATCACTGTAGTGTGAGAGGAAGATGCGCGACTACAAGCGCACACTGGTAGAGGTGTTGCTGAGGACATTCCCAAATGACACTGGGGGCTCAGCAGAAGCACAAGTCGAAGGCAGAGGAGGAGGAGGAGGAAGAGGCCACCAACGCTGCTGTGCCACCGCCAGCACCTCAGAAGGCAGGCTTAGCATGGCCAAAGCTTTGTCAGCAGCCCGCCACAACAAACAGCACCACCAGCCGATAGACGTCTTAGCAGGAGGGGTCTGCCCCATTCAACTTCTGGGTCTCCAAATTGGCCACATGGCCTGAGCTTGCCGTTTATGCCTTGGAGGTGCTGGCCTGCCCTGCAGCTAGTGTATTGTCTGAACGTGTGTTTAGCGCGGCAGGAGGCGATATCACAGACAAGCGCAGCTGTTTGTCCACAGCCAACGTGGACAAGCTAACCTTTATTAAAATGAATCAGGCATGGATCCCACAAGACTTGTTTGTACCTTGTGCAGAATAAACATTTAGACCGGACTCACACATCCATTCGTATACTTGTTTTTTTGAATAGGCCTCAATATTTATAAACAAACAAAAAAAAAATACAGTGCTGGTTACCTCCTCCTCCTCCTCGACCACCGCCACTTCCACCTACACTGCCATGGTCACGACCTAGTCAACCTCTAGGCTCCTACTCCACACCCACCCCCCCTTCCCATTTTTTTTATTTGATTTTAATTTATTTTCCCTATTCTCCTTTTTTTTGTAGGGCACTTGCCCTACTCTTACCCCCATTTTACTTCCTTTTGCAGCCCTCTAGCACTTGCCAGGACTTTGTTACAGCCATTTTTGTGCCTAAAAGTTCGGGTACCCATTGACTTCAATGGGGTCCGGGATAACGTTCGGGCAACGTTCGGTGCCAAACCCGGACTTTTTTCCAAAGTTCATTCGGACCCTCCGAACCCGAACGTCCAGGTGTTCGCTCAACTCTACCTATGAGCTTCAGGAGAAGCTCAATTGTTTCTAATTAGGTACAGTTCACTCTACTAGATCACTCAAGTTCTATTCTTCTACCCACTTTTTAATCTACCGTTTGTACTATACCCCCTTTTTTTTTTTAACAACTCATCAAATAGGAGGAGTTGAGAAAATGACATATTCAATGTTTAGAAAGTCACCTGATCTCATCTCTCACAACTTAAACGGTCTAAATATACCATAAAAAAGATCTAAACTATTCAGAGAACTTAGACAGACTAATCCTAAAATAGTGTTCATCCAAGAAACCCACTTTAAAGACCTAAATAATCCCAAACTTACAAACAACCAATTCACCAAAGCCTACCATGCCACAAATCCTCATGCCAAAACAAAATGAGTATCTATCCTCCTAAACATAAATTCCCCTTTCAACATAACGCAACAGCTAGCAGATCCAGAAAGACGTTTTCTGTTTCTTAAAGGCGATTGGGAAGGTACTCCTATCACCCTAGCCAATGTCTATTTTCCTAACAACTCACAAATAAATTTCTGCAACAAAATTATCAATGACTTGAAATGGTTGACAAAGGGTTGCATCATTTTAGGAGTAGACTTTAACCTTCCCATGGATCCAAAACAAGACACGTCAAACAGTCGTACACTGGTCACATATAAAATCTTGAAAATAACTAAAACTTTACTCCAATCCTTATCTCTGGTTGATACAAGGAGACTTTCCCATCCCACCGAGAAGGATTTCACCTCCTTTCCACACAAACGTTTCTCTAGAATTGACATGATTTTCATTTCTCAAAAAGATCTAAAATACATAGCAAAAGCCCAGATAGGGATATTTTCACTGTCTGACCATGCACCTACTTCACTAACTCTCAAAAACAGACCCAAACATAAACCAAATTTTGATTGGAGATTGAATGCCTCCTTGTTGTTAGACAAGGAGATTCAAAATGACATTCAAAATAAACTGCTTGACTACTTCAAATGAAATAAAAATGAGAACACTAATCCCTTAAATAATTGGGAGGCCCACAAATGCGTCATTAGAGGAGAGTTGATGAAGTGGGGAGCCAAAAAGAAAAAAGACAAGCAACATGAAATCGGCACCTTGATCAAAAAAAATTCTAAACTAGAAACCCAACACAAATACTCCCTCTCTGAGAAAACTGAATCAGAATTAATTACATGCAGAAAAGAACTACAATCAATACTAGATATGAAAATCCAAAAAGCATTATATTTTCACAAACATATCTTTTATGAACATGGAGACAAAACTGGAAAATTATTAGCTAAAGCCTTCAGAGACACAGACATGAATAGACAAATCCATACGATCCGCGACCAAGAAGGTAAAGTGATTCACACCCCAGAAAAAATTGCAAAAATCTTCCACAACTATTACACCAATCTTTACAATCTTCAACCACATAGGAAACCCTCACATTTAACCTCTGATAGAGTAGACTCTATAAATGAATTTTTGAGAAATAGCAAAATTCCTACCCTATCCAAAACAGACTCAGAACTGCTAGTGAAACACATTACCCCAGAAGAGGTCCAAAGAGCCATTAATGAATTAAAACCATGCAAAAATCCAGGCCCTGATGGGTTAACCTCACAATATTATAAAAGATACGCACATATACTAACAACCCACTTAGCCTCTTTAGCCACTTTTAACTCATTAATATCAACTAAAACAAACTCAAATTCCTTTTTATTAGCCCACATTACAGTTATTCCCAAACCTGGAAAGGATCACCAGGATTGCACAAACTACAGACCTATCTCCTTACTGAACGTAGACCTAAAACTTTTAACCAAAATTTTGGCAAATAGACTGAAGCCCCTACTTAGCTCAATAATTGGCCCTGACCAAGTCGGCTTCATGCCAGGGAGAGAAGCCACAGATAACATCATTAAAGCTTTAAATTTGATCCATCTCACAGCATCCTCTAACACAGAGGGCCTTCTCCTGTCAACAGACGCAGAGAAGGCCTTCGACCGGGTATCATGGACATATATGTTCGCTACATGCTCCCACGTGGGGTTAGGTGAGAACAAGTTAAAATGGATCAAAGCAACGTATTCAAACCCCCAAGCAAAGATCAAGGTTAACAACATATATTCAGACCCTCTCAATATAAATAACGGAACTAGACAAGGATGCCCCCTATCACCACTTTTATTTATAATATCACTAGAACCTTTGATTAGAACTATAAAACTAGAAAACTCAATTCACGTCTTCCAAAATAAAAACAAAGAATATAAAGTAGAGGCTTACGCAGATGACCTTCTCTTTTTCTTAACACAACCCCACATCTCCATTCCAAACCTGAATAAGATACTGAAAACTTATAACTACATATCAAATTTCAAAATAAACTTTAATAAATCAGAAGCACTTAATATCTCACTGAATCCAGACCAACTAAAACTAGCAAAAGATAATTGTCCATACAAATGGGACCCTAATTCCCTACTCTATTTAGGAGTCAGACTGACACCAAATATCAACTCCATTTACAAGACAAATTTCCTTCCTTCACTCAAAAACATAGAATCAGACTTGAAGAGATGGTCTAACAAACATTTCTTATGGTTTGGAAGAGCCTCCATTCTAAAAATGACCATCTTACCAAAACTCCTATTCTACTTTGGTTCACTTCCAATTAAAATTCCCAACTCTTTCTTTAACAATCTCAACAAAATCACTAGGAAGTTTATTTGGCTACATCGTAAAGCTAGACTCAGTCTTAAAACTCTCACACTCCCCAAAAACAGGAGGTATGGGTTTACCCGATTTCCAAAAATATCATCAGGCGACTCACATTACTAGAATTATAGACTGGCACTGCCATGAAAAAGACAAAGAATGGATAGAAATAGAGTCATCCTGTAACAATAAGAACCTACATAATCTCCCATGGGATATAACCAGCTTAAATTCTTGGCACAAGGAATCTCATCCATTGACGGATACCACTTTAGAAATCCTTCACAAATTGGCTAAAAAACTGACCTTAACCTCATACCCAAGTCCTTTGACTCCAGTACCAAATTACTCAGCCCCATTACACAAATTTCACTCACCAGAGAAAACCCCACTCCTAGCTTACCACTGCTTACAAGGTAAAAAACTTAAATCATTCCAAATTCTCAAAGACAACCTATCTGGACCACTCTCTGGTTATTGGGCATACACACAAATTCATGACCTTTTACAAAACAGCAAAAATAAAGATTTTTTTTCCAGACCCATGACACCCTTTGAAGAAATTTGCTCCCAAAAATCACCACTACGCAAAGTGATCTCCTTATCCTACTCCTGGCTGATAACCACAGATGAGAAAACACCTGAAAAGGGGGGTGTGGCTTGACGCAAGGAGAGAAGGAAGCATTGGAGAGGAGTTCTGGCCTAAGAGGAAAAAATCCTGATCCATCCAGCCTCTAGAAGAAACGGTGAGCCATCCAAAGCTATCTACTCAACCCCAGCACACCACTGCACAGTTTGGGCTGGGTTGGAGGAGTACATCCAAACGACTGTGGGTGATACAGCCAGGGCCTTCACCCAACTTCAACCCACCCTCACTCAAACCACCATCCATCGGCAGCTCCACACCTCTCAGGGGGACCCTCATCAGGCCCATCTACCAGCAGAGGGCACAAAAAACTAAATTGGCGGCGATCGAGGTACGATCAGCCGCCGGCCCAAAATGTAGCCCCCGGCTTCACATGCGGCCTAGTTGTCCATAGCGGCGGCCATCTTGAGGCCTAACAGGTCGATCCTCTAAACAACAAATAAGAAGAGGGGGTGCAACAACACAGTACAGGGGACACTCAACAGGGTCCTCATACCCCTGGTGGCACACAGACTTATCCAGAATAGCTGACTAGAAGTGAGGGCTTGACTAGTTTTCTATCAAACGGTGGCCATCTTGGTCCTCCCAACCTACACCCAACCTATTTCAATCATCTAAAAAAGCATACAGACTTAACATATTGTCTCTCCTGTGCCTAAGCCATCTGAACCGTCTTCACTGTGGTGTCAGACACAGCATGAATATGTAACATTCATACTACAGCCGGCATAAGTGGTATCACAATAGGCCCTAGGACACTAACTTTTACGCAAGTCTCAGCCAAGTTTACACAATTATAATGTCTCGCAGAAGAAGAGAGGATCCTCAACTACAAAAATTACCTGGGTTCTTCCCAAGACTGACAAAAGACACTCACCAAGACAGAGATTCCAATCAGGCTCTGCCACTCAGGGAAGACCCTATTGCAGCTGCCACCTTCATTTTTCCAGAAGATAGAACAGCAGAACCGCCATCCATGGACACCCCAGAGCTACAAAGTCCTGCCAAATCTCGCCTGAGATGGGACAGGGACATAGACAACTCAGAGGAACCAGACATGGAGCTCGGTAATGCTAATATATCTACAACTGACCTAAACCCAGACCCCATAGCATCCTTTCCAACTATTGGGCAACCAATATCAGACACTATGATGAAAGATATGCTGTTATCTTTACGCTCATCTTTACAAACGGATATGCTGGCATGCTTCAAACAATATGCTACGGAAGTACACGAGCTGGGTGAACGTGTGGGTCAGCTAGAAGAAACCATGGGTACATGCGTAGACTCATACAACAATCTAGTTGATGCACATGCGACTCACACAGAAGAGATTGACTGGTTGAAAGCCAAAGTAGCCGACCTGGAGGACCGCTCTAGGCGGAACAACATGAAAATAAGAGGAATACCAGAATCTGTACAACCCGCTCAACTATCTCACTACGTCAGAGATTTATTTCAAAAAGCAGCTCCGACTTTGACAAACTCTGACTTGACCATTGATAGAATCCATAGGATTCCCAAACCATCCTTCCTCCCGGAGGAGATTCCCAGGGACGTGCTACTGAGGATGCATTATTTTCAAGCTAAAGAAACTATTCTCCTAACCTTGCGTAAAAAACCCTATTACCTGAGCAAGCAGCATCCATACAAGTTCTACCTGATCTATCAGCATATACCCTCCAGAAAAGGAAAAATGTGCTGTCTATCATGAAAGCTCTCCGGAATCATCAGATAATATACCAGTGGAAGTACCCAGCCACCCTCAAGGTCACTTGGGAAGGTTCCACCCTTCTCATAACGTCCCTTCAAGAAGGCCTACAAAAACTTAAGGAGTGGAAAATAACTCCAGAGGACTCTCCGACACCAGAACCAGCAAAACAGCTCACCAGACCTTCATGGGACTGGAACAAAGTTTCCCACAAAAAGAACAACAGAGCTAAATACCCTAGAGGCAACCACCCTTAATACGATTCCATTTAACCACTTCGGGCTGTGGTTAACAACCCTGCTATGCAGTATGAGCTGATACCCATACGCCAATTGATACGCAGACCATCTGCATCTTGTTCCAGGTTGAACACTTTTTATTCTCATTCTCGGTTTATCATTTTTGTTCTACAAAATTTATGTTGGCACTCATCAGTACTGGACCCCAAAGAATCTGTAACTACAAGGCGACCCTATGAGACACTTAAAATACCTCAATGGCTGACCTACTACAGAGGCTATACACCAAAGAACCAAGAAGGACCACAGAATGCAACAAATATCTTATTACATCCTCTTACAGAGTATCCACAGGTCTCCCAGAAAAGGAAGACCTCCCCTATCACAAAAGAGCTAAATTCGGATGTCACTTAAATTATTGACTATAAATGCTCGAGGACTGAACCATCCAGCCAAACGTCTGTCCCTCTGGAATGAAGTTTCTGCAGCAAAAGCGGACATAGTAGTTGCAGAAGAAACCCATTTCCAAACAACTAAAGCGCCAAAGTACCAGCAAAAAAACTTTCCCTTTGTTTTCTCAGCAGAGTATACGAAGAAAAAACGTGGTGTACTCATAGCCATAAAAAATTCTGTCTCTTTCCAACTGCACTTTTCTAAGATGGACACTAACGGACGGTATGTTATTATCGTAGGTACTATAAACGGTAAAATGTACACGATAGTGGGAGTGTATGCCCCGAACTCGGGTCATGGCTCCTTCTATCGCAAATTGTTTAAATGTATAAATCAACACAAAAAAGGTAATCTTATTGTGTGTGGTGACTTTAACCTAATTGTTGATCCAGCTTTAGACTCCACATCATCCAGGAAAGCTAGGACATACTCACTGGCTAACCTACTTTATAGAGAAGAACTTTATGATACATGGAGATCTTTACACGCTACGGAAAGGGACTACACGTATCATTCTCCTAGATTCAACTCATACTCCAGAATAGATCTAATCTTAGTCGACAAATGGTTACTACAAAGAGGACATCACACTCGGAGATTGCGGACATAACTTGGTCTGACCATGCAGCGGTCACAGCCACGATCTCCGAGGGGTGGACCTCCAACTCTAACTTCATATGGAGATGTAATGCCAATCTTCTCAACGATCCCACCTCTAGTGAGGTCGTTGAGAACCAATTAGGCAACTTCTTTGTGAATAATGTACTCGATACAGGGGACATATTTAATCTGTGGAAAGCACATAAGGCGTACATCAGAGGAATCATGATCCAACAAAGGGCAAGGATTAAAAAACGGAGATCAGATGAGACTAATAAAATCCTATCCGAACTCCGAGAACTAGAAAGGTCCAACAAAGAGCATCCCAGTGCAGCCAATGCCATCAGAATAGTTGGATTACGTACAGTACTCCGCAAAACACTGCAAGAATCCCATGCATCCCTTATTAACCGTCTCAAATTGAAGTACTACTCATCACACAATAGAGCAGGTAAATTCTTAGCATCCAGACTCAAAAGCCAGAAAAAGAAATCAAGAATACCGTTCTTATTGCACCCAATCACTAAACAAAAATTAACTAACCCCCAACATATAGCAGATGCTTTTGCAGATTATTACGAATCTCTATACAATTTGAAGAACGATGCCTCTACACCCCAACCCACAAATGAAGCAATATCAAATTTCTTAGGGAAATTAAATTATTTTGATGTTGACAAAGCCCCTAACTTCACTTCCTAGAGTCCACACAATACTGACAGAATTTAGCCAGTTATCTTACTACAAGGTGAACTATTCAAAATCATTGATTCTGAACCTTGGCATCTCAAAAAACACGAGACAGATACTTAAAAGAGACCTCTCCTGCTCAGAGACCACTCTGGCTAGAACTCTTTATGGCCTACCAACGGCAGCCATCTTACGGGACCTTATTGGTACACCGTCACTCAGCATCACCAATATCTACTACAAATTGACTGCTCCAGATCTCAACAGCATATCTCTCTAAGTACATGGCTAATATGTAACAGTCCACCTACCAGGGGGGAGAAGAGTACTCAGCATATAAGATGACAGACACATGAAACCCCAGACTTAGGACCCGTCTCTCCACCTTTGGCTCCCGCTCTGCTACAATAGCTCAATTACTACCGGGGGCCACAGCGTTTTCTTCCCTGGGACACAGAAGGTTACATGGGCAAGATTGGCTTCCAGAAACACACATATAGGGGATACAATCCGCTACCACAACTTCAACCTACTCAGCTCATGGAGCAATATCTACTAAGGCCACAAACCCCGGCCTCAAACAACACGGCTGACTCATAAGATCCAGCTGACATCCCAATTACTACAGAAAGTATGTCGCAGTCAAAAACCACACAATCATCCTCAGACTCATCCCCTACAGTCACTGTAGCAGTTTTGGATAAGAAATTACAGACTCTATTACAAGATCTGACCCATAACATCACCAGAGAAATGGGGAAAATAGTTCAAGAACTTAGGGGAGAGATAGACAAACTTGGGGAACGCACTGACACCCTAGAAAACAAATTTGACAAACTTGTGCAATATGTCCATGTATTAGAAGAAGACAATGCTTCCCTGAAACATACAGTTTCTCAGCTCCAACTCCAACAGGAAGACCTGGAGAACAGAGAACGCAGGCAGAACCTAAGAATCCGAGGAGTCCCTGAAATGGTCAGTGATAAAGAAATTAGACCTTATCTCTTGGGGCTTTTCGTTACTCTGGCCCCCCACATCCCAGACATAGATTGGCGGCTGGACAGGGCTCATAGGTCCCTAGCACCAAAACCTCCCCAGGGATCAAACCCCAGAGATATCATAGTTAGCTTTCATTTTTATGAAAGTAAAGAGGCCTTGACCATAGCAACACGCAACAAGTCTCGTATTGACTTTAAAGGCAACAGGATCCAGATTTTCGGAGATCTCTCGCCCATAACCTTGGCTAAAAGACGCAATCTCCGACCTATCACCATGCATTTACAAAACCACCAGATGTCCTACCGCTGGGGATTTCCTTTCCGTCTCTCAGCCTCTAAAGATGGAGTTCAGTACTCCATTAGAGACCTACATGAATGCGAACATTTCCTGCGTACCTGGGACTGCCACCTATTCCTGAAGGAGAGCTTCAACCACCCCATCTGAACGTGAGACCTCCTCAGATGCCAGCTAGGATCTGGACACCAGTGCGCCAGAGATCTCAAAGATCTTCTTCTACCCCATGAAGATCAAGTTCTTCAAGATTTCCAACCTGATAATTTCATCCCCCAGAAGAAGGACCCTTTGCACTTTCACGGCTGAACAAGACTCAGTTCATCTGTGCCTCAACCCGGAAGCCTTGATACTCTAATTGTCTCAGAGACCATCCTATGAAGATCATAGGAGGGTTTTTTTTTTCTCTCTTCGAGAAGTCGGATCTTTTACTCCCCTTCTCCTATTCCCCCTGGTAACGAATTCGGGTATGTTTGTGCGACCGGCGTTGCACCCCTTAAAATCCTTGGGCAGCTGCCCAGGATCCCTGAGGTTTTTTTCTGCCCTCAGGCCTTTCACTATTTTTTTTTGTTTTTTCATGTTACATAAGTTAAGTATATTATATCTTCAACTTGCAGTTCTAGTTCAAATTACTGTGTTTATATGGTAGAGAGACAGTATGCAGACAAACGTAGATCATCTCTGTACAAGATTCTTTTTCATGGTATTAAGTCTATATGTTCCAAGGTCATACTCATGTATTCTCTTTGTCCAGGTAATGTCAGCAGTGTGTAACTGTATAAGTCATGGCTCTTAAGATTTACTCTTGCAATGTTAAGGGTCTGAATTCCATTCAAAAGCGCTGGTTGGCCTTGAGGGAATTCAAATCCTCAGGCGCAGACGTGATTATGGTTCAGGAGACCCATTTTAAAACCGATAACCCCTTTAAGTTTGCGGCCAAACAATTTTCTACAACTTTTGTGGCCTCTGATCCCTCAGGGAAGGCCGGAGTCGCAATTCTAATCAAACGAACCAGCAACATCCGTATTAAATCCTCATTTTTAGACCCACAAGGTAGATTTATCCTCCTGAACTGTACTCACCTACGTAGCACTTTACCTTGGCTAATATCTATGCCCCCAATTCGGGACAAATAGGTTTCCTCACAAAAGTCTTTGACAAACTACAATCATATTCACAGCCCTTTATGATACTAGGTGGGGATTTTAATATGTGTATGTCGTCAACTAGAGACAGATTTGCCCTCTTTCAACCTACCCCCCCTGCACAAGCTCAGAAACTATCAACATCATTCCGCAAACTAATTAGATCTCACAACCTTTTTGACACGTGGAGGATACAGCATCCGGTAGGCAAACAATACACTTTTTACTCTCCCCCACACAAAGTATACACCAGGCTAGACCATTTTTTTGTTACTGCTCCACTGCTCCCCGCCGTAGTCTCCTCAGAGATAGACTCCATAACGTGGTCCGATCACGCGCCTATCACTCTCGACCTAGGCCTCTCAGCTTCAACCCCTAGGACATGTCACTGGCGCCTAAACGAAACATTGTTAAGGGTACCTGAAACTCAAAACGAATTGCAGCAGAAAATATCAGAATTTTTCAAACTAAACGAGGGGTTAGTCACAGAAGTCTCCACTTTGTGGGAGGCCCATAAGGCTTCCTTTAGAGGTGAATGTATCTCAATAAGTTCACGCTTAAAACAAGACTTGAACAGGTTGAAATTAGAACTCTTGGCGCGGTTGCGCACGGCTGAACAAAAATTATTGCAAGAACCTACCATTGAACGTTTGAGAAACGTGGTTGGGGTGCGCAACCGCATCAAGTCGCTGGCTATGAATAAAATTTCTAAATCAATACTATGGTCTAAACAAAGGTTCTATGAGTATGCTAATAAGCCTCACAGAATGCTTGTTCAAAAACTCAAACCCCGGCCACATATGACAATTCCAGATCACTTATTACAGTCGGATGGTACACCAACTCATTGTCCCCAAAAAATGTCCCAGGTCTTTGGTAACTATTACAAAGATTTATACAACTGTTTGAGTAAGGACCCAGCCTATATATTCTCACAAGAAAAATATGATTCTTTTATGTCCACTTTACAACTACCTAAAATCTCCCCTGAACAACGCACTCAATTAAATGCACCTATCACCCTTGAGGAATTAACAGAAGTGATAAAACACCTACCTGCACATAAATCCCCTGGTCCTGATGGACTTCCATACTCATATTACAAAACTTTTTTACCAACTTTAGTGCCACATTTATTGAAGTTGTATGCCTCCTTACAAGCAGGTATCATCCCTCACACTCAATTTCTCAAAGTATTCATAACGGTGCTGCCTAAACCAGGCAAGGACCCCTCCTACCCTGACAATTATCGCCCTATAGCTTTAATAAATTCAGATTACAAAATATATACGAAGATCCTCGCTAATAGATTGTCCTCTATTCTACCGCATCCGATACATAAAGACCAAGTGGGATTCGTCCCATCAAGACACGCAGGAGACAACACAAGAAGGACAATTGACCTTATAGATCTCTTGACCAAGACTAAAATCCCAGCCATTGTCTTAAGCTTAGACGCCCAAAAGGCTTTAGACCGCCTAAGCTGGCCATTCATGTTTGCAGTTTTACAACAGTATGGCTTTTCAGGTTCTTTCATTAGGGCATTACAGGCATTATATTCCACCCACATCTCAAGTACAGATGTCTTCTCACATGTCGCAGGGGTTCCCCCTTAGGAATGGTACCAGACAGGGTTGCCCCCTATCACCCCTACTTTTTATTCTCAGCCTGGAACCTTTGGCAGCAGCTATAAGAGACCATTCGGACATTCGGGGGGTACGGCTGTGACAACGAGAGTACAAATTATCCCTTTATGCTGACGACATTTTGTTGACTCTAACACACCCTCTTATCTCACTACCTTCCTTGCATAAACTTTTGACATCCTTTGGCTCTAACTCTGGATTTAAGGTCAACCCTTCTAAAACTGAAGCTCTACCCATAAATATACCTCAAGCCCAACTGGACCCCTTACAGACCAGATATAAATACCAATGGTGCACTAGGTCACTTAAATATTTAGGCATACATCATACCCCCACGTATTCTACACTATATTCAGCTAACTTCCCCCCCTCTTTGCTGACATCAACCGCCTTTTAACACAATGGTCTGCCCTCCCACTCTCTTTACTTGGGCGAGTTAATGTCTTAAAAATGTCAATCCTTCCCAAATTACTCTATTTATACGAACCTCTTCCTGTTTCCGTCCCATTGTCTCAACTTAAAGCACTTCAAAGGAAATGTATGCGCTTTATATGGAATAACGCCTCTCAACGCATCGCAGCCTCTGTTGTAATGGCCCTTAAACACAGAGGAGGGCTGGGAGATCCAGATCTAATTAAATATTATTATGCATCTCATTTACGGGCACTTACCTCATGGTCATCTAGAAAAGCCCCAAGCAGATAGGCTGAAATAGAAATGAGTATAACCACCCCTGTGCACCCTTGTTATATGGTATGGCCCACATCAGATAAACATTTATCTCACTTAAAAACGTTATGCCTAGGGCCCATGCTCTTTACCCTATCAATTTGGAACAAATGCTCTAAACGTTTCTCTCTCTCATCCCCTTGTCCACCCCTCACAAATGTCCTCTTCAACCCAGATATCCCAGACAGCCTATCCTATGACCGAATGCTACCTTGGATTGAAGCAGGGATTTTTCAATTGCGCCATCTAGTCAATCCAATATCGCTTGGGCTGATGTCCTTTTCAGACCTACAGACCAAATATAGCATTCCTAACACACAAATATTATGTTATTTACAAATCAGGCATTTTTTCTCCTACAAATCTCCATCTTTAACACTTGATAAACCCACCGACTTTGAACAACTGTGTGCCAAGGGCCCATGCGAGCCCAGACAGATCTCGTCCATCTATAAAATACTTAATGAAAGTATACCAATAACTAATATATCTCATAGTTATATGAAGAAATGGGAATATGTTTTGGGAAGGTCCATATCCTTGGTAGACTGGGGGAAAATCTGGGATTCGACTTCCAAAGTTTCTAGATGTGTGGTACAGAAGGAAACGGCAGTTAAGATACTTTATTTCTGGTATAGAACCCCAGATATTCTACATGCACGTCACCGAGAGACGTCAAATCTCTGCTGGAGATGCAATAGGGACATAGGAACTCAGCTTCATATATTTTGGGACTGTCCTCCCATACAACAGTTTTGGACACATATTATTTCACATCAATATCCCTCTAAATCCTTTACATTACATACTAGGACTCCCAATTACGGATCTTAACAAGACCGCAAGGAAGCTTACTAGTGTTGAGCGAACGCGGACTGTAACGTTCGGGTCCGTACCAAACTTTCGGGTGACCCGGACCCGGACATTTCAAAAATCGTTCGGGTTCGGTCCGGGGTTCTGCTATTTTACTCCACGTGTTGAGAAGCTGCAGGGCAGCCAATCAACAAGTGTTTCACTGCTAAAAACTTTACAGGCCCAGGCCCAGTGGGCTTTCAAACCATGCCTGGGCTTGCAATGTCAGGCGCAAGCGAGTTGTGATCATTCGAAGGAACGCCAGAACAATTCTAGGCATTAACCCTCAGGATCATACATTACATTTCCTAAATCTCCCTATAACTACACTTTATTATACACAGGTTTTGACAACATACCCTCCTGTCAGGGTTTTATATACTTCGACTCAAGGATACAGGGATAACGTAGAGGTCGTCTCTAAACTGCAGAGAGCCACTGCACGTACATCTTATAGACCCCAAGATATGGTCTTTATTT
>BLSH010532960.1:646076-674911 GCA_018402905.1 Glandirana rugosa | reverse complement strand
GGAGGCTGTTAGGCCTAGGCCTGAGGGAGACAGGAACCAGGAGTCTTGCAGCAAAGTAAGAAGTGTGCTGGAGTGAAGTGAAGGAGTTGTATATACTGGATGGTGTATATATTGGTCCCATGTACAGAGCTGTTTGATCTTTTGGGCATCCCATAACTACCCCATTCCCTATCCAAGTTCAAACCCCAAATAAAACAACAAAAACAAAGAGCAAGCCTGTTTTCTGTATCCGGATGCCAGTAGGAGTGTGATTGAGGGTAGTTGTGAGCAGGTGAACCACATCAACCAGCCACCCCTAAGGGGGGCATTTGCTATATAGGGGTAGCACACTGAACGATCAACAAAAAAAAATTCTCTAACTGTGGCTGTGCTAGGCCTTGATCAACTGTTCAACCACTTCAGCCCCGGAATGATTTACCTCCTTCCTGACCAGGCCATATTTTGCGATTCGGCACTGCGACGCTTTAACTGACAATTGCGAGGTCGTGCAACGCTGTACCCAAACACAATTGAAGTTCTTTTTTTCCCACAAATAGAGCTTTCTTTTGATGGTATTTGATCACCACTGCGGTTTTTATTTTTTGCGCTATAAACAAAAAAAGAGGGACACATTTGGAAAAAAACTATATTTTTTACATTTTGCTATAATAAATATTAAAAAAAGACAGGAAAAAAATAATTTTTTCCTCAGTTTAGGCCAGTGTTTCTCAATTCCAGTCCTCAAGGCGCACCAACAGTCATGTTTTCAGGATTTCCCTCAGATAAAACGGCTGTGGTAATTACTATGGCAGTGAAACTGATCAAATCACCTGTGCAAAATAATGGAAGACCTGAAAACATGACCTGTTGGTGTGGCTTGAGGACTGGAATTGAGAAACACTGGTTTAGGCCAATATGTATTCTACTACACAATTTTGGTAAAAAATATCCCAATTAGCGTATATTGATTGGTTTGCGCAAAAGTTATAGCGTCTACAAACTATAGGATAAATTTATAGCATTTTTATTATTATTTTTTTTTTTTACTAGTAATGGCGGTGATCTGCGATAGTTATCGGGACTGCGACATTGCGGCGGACAGACCAGTGCAATCAGTGCTATAAAAATGCACTGATTACTGTATAAATGACACTGGCAGGGAACTGGTTAACACTAGGGGGCGATCAAAGGGTTAAAGTGATACTAAAGCAGGGGTCAGCAACCTTTTTCCGCTTAAGGGCCGGATTCAATGTATGTGAATGCATGGAGGGCCGCTTTCATCCGCTAATAAATGAAGAAATAATAATCCTAACACAGTAATAATAACAGTACAGGTTTACCTCACTTTGAGTTGCTGCACTATACAAAGCCAGTTCACCCTGAGGGAGCATGTGGCTGGGGATTCAGATTTTACTACCCCATCCTGGCACCCAAGGGTAGCTGATGCCAGCCCTGTCAGCCAGTATGGTCTGGAGATTGGGTTCCTGTCCCTAGGGAAAATGGGGTCCCCGACCCCAGGGTAGGCTTGCCACATCATCCCTTTATTCCAGGACACATATTAATTACACGGGTTCTGTGGCTGATTAAGGTGGTAATTAAACTCACTTGGTGCCTTATCTGTATTAAATTAGCCTCAGAACCTGTGTAATTCATATGTGTCCTGGAATAAAGGGATGATGTGGCAAGCCTACGGAGATGGGGGCCCTGTCCCCAGGGGGGGTGGGGTCCCTGTCCCCAAGTGAGAAGGGGTCCCTGCCCCCAGGGGAGAAGGGGTCCCTGTCCCCAGGAAAGAATGGGGCCCTGGTTCCCAGGTGAGAAGGAGTCTCTGTCCCCAGGGGATAAGGGGTCCCTGTCCCCAGGAAAGAATGTGGCCCTGGTCCCCAGGGGAGAAGGGGTCCCTGCCCCTGGGGGAGAATGGGTGCCTGTCCCCAGGGGAAAAGGGGTCCCTGTCCCCAGGGGACAAAGGGTCCCTGCCCCCCAGGGGAAAAGGGGTCCCTGTCCCCTGGTGAGAAAGGGTCCCTGCCCCAGGTGAAAATGGGGTCCCTGCCCCCAGGGGAAAAGGGGTCCCTGTCCCCAGGGGAGAAGGGGTCTCTGTCCCCAGGGGAGAAGGGGTCTCTGTCCCCAGGGGAGAAGGGGTCTCTGTCCCCAGATGAGAAGGGGTCTCTGTCCCCAGATGAGAAGGGGTCTCTGTTCCCAGGGGAAAAGGGGTCCCTAATAGGGTCCCCCCAAAGCAGTGTCCTCTGTTCCCTGCAACCCCCCCCCCCACTGTAGTGTCCTCTGCCCCCCACAGTCTGTACGGTTGATCTTCTGTTGGCTAATGTTGGGGCCCTTTTTGAAGAGCATTGGTGCATTTATGATAGTCCTTAAAGCGGAGTTACAGCCTTTTTTTGTGTTTATTAAAAGTTAACAGCTACAAAAAGTGTAGCTGCTGACTTTTAATAAGCACACACTCACCTGTCCCACGATCCAGCGATGTGGCCGTCTAAACCCTCGCTTCTCTCCTTTGCCTCTCCCTGGTGCTGGCATTACAAGCGTGGGCACCTGCCTGTGACAGCTTGTGGCTTCAGTCCAGCTGTGCCTCCTCAATGGCCGCTCAATCTTCTGGGACCTGTGGCATGTCCCAGAAGATTTTAGGGAGGGAGGGGGGAGAGGAGAACTTCCGCTCGAGACGCCTAGGTGGCCCGAGTGGAAGTGGAAGCATATACCTGTCATAAGGTAGGTACCTGCTCCCCCCCCCCCTTAAAACGCTTAAAACGGAACTTCCTGTTTTCCCCCAACTCAGGGTTGCAATGTAGACTGTGGTATGAGAAACAGACTGCGCCAGAGGTTGTCATGATGCTCTACGGTCCACAGTTATTTAGCGGCAATGGTGCAGCATAGATGTTGAAGGCAATATTATATGGAATGGAGGGGTGCAGAAAGAGTACTACAGACATCCTACTCTCAGTAACTTGGATACTGTTGACAGTACAAAGCAGGCCAGAAGCCCTCTCACCGACTCCCAGAGGTGGCGATAGACCTTTAGCAGTGGAAGGGGCCCCTTTGGTCAGGTCCCAGTGCGGCTGCAGCTTATTCAACCAGGAGGCTGGTGAACTCCCCGGTCTCTCAGGGGTGATCCTGTATTATCAGTGAGGCTGGAGATGCGACTGGCTCCTTCCTTGCTTGTGCACTGGTCCAAATCATTTGGTGGAGGGGGATTATGATGTGGGGTTGTTTTTCAGGGATTTGGCTTGGCCCCTTAGTTCCAGTGAAGGGAACTCTTTAGGCGTCAGTATACCAAGATATTTTGGCCAATCGCATGCTCCCAACTTTGTGGGAACAGTTTGGCCCCTTCCTGTTCCAACATGACTGCGCACCACTGCACAAAGCAAGGTCCATGAAGACATGGATGAGCGAGTTTGGGGTGGAGGAACTTGACTGGCCTGCCCAGAGTCCTGACCTCAACCCAATAGAACCCCTTTGGGATGAATTAGAGTGGAAACTGTGAGCGAGGCCTTCTTGTCAACATCAGTGACTGACCTCACAAATGTGCTTCTGTAAGAATGTTTAAACATTCCCATAGACACACTCCTAAACCTTGTAGACAGCCTTCCCAGGAGAATTGAAGCTGAGCTGCAAAGGGTGGGCCAACCCAATATTGAACCCTATGGACTAAGACTGGGATGCCATTAAAGTTCATGTGCGTGTAAAGTCAGGTGTCCCAATACTTTTGGTAATATAGTGTATCTGCTACCATACACATACAATATTCTCCAAAAAATGTGAATACATGAATGATGAGAATGCAAACATACTGAAGAAGCCCTATCACATGGCACAACACATCTAAGTTGGAGGAGTCATCACACTGGAGTTGCGCCGCTACAGGTGTTGAGCTGGATGATACTGCTTTGATAAGCATATGCATTTCATTCTTTTGCAAGTGTGTTTTTTAAGTGGGGTTTTAATAAAGAGTCCAAATGGCGTACACTATGTCTGTCCCTCATCTGTTTAACATACGAGCTAAGTCTGTGGTGAGCCCTGGTGAGCCATGAGGATGGAAGCCTTTGGCACAGTGTTGCCAACCTCCCGCAGCGTTTTTTACTGGCAAATCATGGAAAATCTTACTGGCAGAGCACATTTTTTACTGGCAACCTGAAAAATAACTGAACTCCTATTAAAAACGAAGACAATTGACATTTAAACACAACATGGAAACACTGACAATACCCATATCAAGTAATTTGCCCAGTTTACACTTAAAAAGTCAGCACAGCATGACAAATTATCAGACCCTGATATTTATAGACAGTTCTAAAAATCACTGATTTTTACAAACTGTCAGTAAATTTACTGGCGGTTGGCAACACTGCTTTGGCAGACTGAGGAGGAGTGGAGAAATTTGCCTGGGGTGTAAAGTGAGGTGCTGTGAAAGTGAAGTGAGGTAAAGTGAGGTGTTTAATATTGCATGGAGATGAGCAAGCGCTTCATCTGGTGATGGATTTTCACTTTGCATGAAGAGAGCAGGAACGGGGTGCTTTGGAGCTATAGGAGTATATTCACATTTTAGCTGAAGATTTATGTTTGCATTCCCATCATTCATATATTCACATTTTTTGGAGATTTTAGGGTGTGCATGGTAGCATATATTTCTATGGGACTTTGGACTGCTTATTAACCAGTTCCCTACCGAGTCATATTAAAATGACGTCGGCAGCAACTGCTCGTACATCCGGGCTGACGTCATATGACGTCGGCCGCTTCTCGCCACTACTGCGGCGATCTTGGATCGTTCGTGTGCCGGGGGTCGTGTCTCCCCCTGATCGTGGTAATCAGAGTACCCTATCATCACATCAGAGTACCCTATCATCACATCAGAGTACCTGTCATACCAGAGTACCCGTCATACCATCAGAGTACCCGCCATACCATCAGAGTGCCCGCCATACCATCAGAGTACAGTATCATCACATCAGAGTACCTATCGGTCCATCAGAGTACCCGCCATAGCATAGGAGTACCTGTCAGTCCATCAGAGTACCCGCCATACCATAGGAGTACCTGTCAGTCCATCAGAGTACCCGTCAGTCCATCAGAGTACCTGTCAGTCCATCAGAGTAAACTGCCAGTCCATCAGAGTACCTGCCAGTCCATCAGAGTATTTGACATACCATCAGAGTACCTGCCAGTCCATCAGAGTAACCGCCAGTCCATCAGAGTAACCGCCAGTCCATCAGAGTATCTGTCAGTCCATCAGAGTATCTGTCAGTCCATCAGAGCACCTGTCAGTCCATCAGTGTACTTGACATACCATCAGAGTACCTGCCAGTCCATCAGCGTACCCTATCATCAAATCAGAGCACCTGCCATTCCATCAGAGTACCCATCAGTCCATCAGAGTACCTGTCAGTCCATCAGAGTACCTGCCAGTCTATAAGAGTACCTGCCAGTCTATCAGAGTACCTGCCAGTCCATCAGAGTACCTGCCAGTCCATCAGAGTACTTGCCATACCATCAGAGTACCTGCCATACCATCAGAGTATCTGTCAGTCCATCAGAGTACCTGTCAGTTCATCAGAGTAATCACCAGTCCATCAGAGTACCTGCCAGTCCATCAGAGTACCTGCCAGTCCATCAGAGTACCTGTCAGTCCATCAGAGTACCCGCCAGTCCATCAGAGTACCCGCCAGTCCATCAGAGTAACCGCCAGTCTATCAGAGTACCTGCCAGCCCATCAGAGTACCCACCAGTCCATCGGAGTACCCGCCAGTCCATCAGACTACCTGCCAGTCCATCAGACTACCTGCCAGTCCATCAGAGTACCTGCCAGTCCATCAGAGTACTTGACGAGCAGTCCAGTGTAACTTATCATACAGCCACCATGTCCAAAAGGTTATACACTGCAGAAGAAGCATACAAAATGCTACTCGTGACTGATGAGAGCAGCGGGGAGCTCTCATTGACCAGTGACAGTTCCGATTATGGTTCTAATTTGGAATACCAGCCCATCGAAGAAAGTGTGTCATCGTCTGAATTTGAGGAGGAAGTAGTCCGTCGGAAAAGAAGATGGTTTGAAGACGAGGCAGCTACCAGCAGCGCCAAAGACCCTAATGGCCAATCGGCAAATGCCAACGGCGCTAGACCAGAAGAGAGGCCCAGTACAAGCACTGGAATCCCACATCAAAGAATTAGGGCCCAAACCCAGCTTCCAGATTCCTTGGCAAATCCACAGTGGCTGCCTTCTAGCACAGGGTCACCCACAATCCCCCCTTTTACAGCACAGCCAGGCATGCAGGCCAACACGGAAGGTTTTTCCGAAATTTATTTTTTTAACCTATTTTTTCCTAATGAGCTATTGCAAAGCATCGTGGATCAGACAAACCTTTATGCCCAACAACACATTCGGAACAACCCCAACTCTTTCTATGCCCGTCCTTTTGAATGGAGACCCCTAACCATGCAGGAGCTTATATTGCAAAAAATAAAAAACCCAGCGCCGATTAAATACCACCAAAAGAAAGCTCTATTTGTGAGAAAAAAATGATACAAATTTTGTTTGGGTGCAGTGTAACATGAGAGAGTAATTGAGATTCAAAGTGTGAGAGCGCTGAAAGCTGAAAATTGGTCTGGGCAGGAAGGGGGTATAAACGTCCGGTATTGAAGTGGTTAATTATGTTTTCCCACTGATTTATTTAACATAATGAAATACTGCACTCAGTAGTATGGCCACTAGATGGAACTAACGATCAAAGGAAATGCACTTATTAGACACATTACAGGGGTTATTTACAACGGTTTTATCCCCTCTCGTTCTGGGACAACGTCATATGACGTCCCCCCCAGTGTCACCACTTTTACGCGCCTGCGGGGGGCGCACAGTGCATGCTCGCGGGCGCGCCGTGTCCCTGGGATATGGCACAACTACAATCTCAGTAGAGAGCTAATGACACAGCTCGCTGACAGAGTGCGAGGAGAGCCAATCAGCAGCATCTCCTTGCAGGGTAGACTGTACAGGTATTTAGGGCACTGATGATCAGTGCAGCCTCAGCAGTGCTCAGCTGTAATGCCAGTCTGTAGCCATCTGTAATGCCAATCTGTGCCCATCAGTGGCACCAATTTGTGCCCATCAGTGATGCAAATTTGTGCCCATCAGTGATGCCAATCTGTGCCCATCAGTGATACCAGTCAGTGCTGCCTTTCAGTGCCCATCAGTGCCGCCTATCCATGCCGCCTATCATTGCCCATCATTGCCACCTACCAGTGCCCATCAATGCCACCTATCAGTGCCATCTATCAGTGCTCATCAGTGATGCATATCAGTGCCACCTATCAGTGCCCATCAGTACGGCATATTAATGCCTCCTCATCAGTGCTCTTCAGTGCCATTTCATCAGTGGCCATAAATACTGTCTCATCAGTGCCCATCAGGGCAGTCTATCAGTGGCCAATCAGTGCCGCCTCATCAGCGCACACCAGTGAAGGAGAAAAATTACTTATTTACAACATTTTCAGACAGAAAAACTTTTCTTTTTCAAAATTTTTGGTCTTTTTTTTTTTTTTTTTTTACCAAAAATAAAAAACCCAGCAGGTATTAAACAACACCAAAAGAGACCTCGATTTGTGTGAAAAATCTGATAAAACTTTCATATGGGTACAGCGCTGCATGACCGCGCATTTGTCATTCAAATTGTGACAGCGCTGAAAGCTGAAAATTGGCCTGGGCAGGAAGGGGGTAAAAGTGCCCAGTACTGAAGTGGCTTTCACACTAATTTTTTTTTTATAAGTAGATCCCTATGTGTTATTGATATTAAAATAAATTTGGTCTAAATTAAGGACAGGTAGCAGGAGAGCTGTCAGCATAGTGGTAATATTGGATAATAGTCATAATTGCAGCAGCAATAATAATAATAGCCATAATGATATTTTATATTATGACAAGTTATTAACACACTTGCAAGCTTCTCTATAACCCAATACAAACTTCTTGAAACTCAAGCTTTTTTAACCACTTAAGGACCAGCCGCCGTCTTTTGCGTCGGTACTTTGGCGTTAAACGGCGGGCGGTCCTCTTTCAGAAAAAAGTGGTCTCTGCGGTGGATTCGCTGCAAGATCACTTTTATCGGTGGTGGGAGAGGTGCCCCGCCTCCCTCCCGCCTCGCTCCGGTCATCTCCGCCACTTACCGAAGCCGTCGGCAGCGGCAGAGACAATCCAATCCGTTCCCTTCACAGGCTGGAACCGAGTGAGGGAAAGATGGCTTCATACCATTGGATGACGGAAGCGATGTCACTTCCGCCCAATGGTCTTAAAGGAGAATTTTTTTTTTTAAGACATTTATTTATTTATTTATTTTTTATTGCATTCAAGTGTAAATGTGAGGTCTTAGGTCTTTCTGACCCCATATCTCACATTAAAGAGGACCTGTCATGCTTTTTTTTTCTATTACAAGGGATGTTTAAGAGGAATAAAAGCGACCCAAACTTTTTGTTTTAAAAGGGCAGTGTAAAAATTAAAAATAAAATGTAAAATAAATAAGAAAAAATTTAAAGCGCCCTGTCCCGCGCTTGGCGGCAGAAGCGAACGCATACGTAAGTCGCGCCCGCATATGAAAACGGTGTTCACACTACACATGTAGGGTATCGCCGCGATCGTTAGAGCGAGAGCAATAATTCTATCACTAGAGATCCTCTGTAACTCAAAACTGGTAACCTGTAGATTTTATTTAATGTTGCCAATTGAGATTTTTAAGTGCCAAAGTTTGTCGCTGTTCCATGAGCGCAATTGTGAAGCATGACATGTTGGGTATCAATTTACTCGGCGTAACATTATCTTTCACAATATAGAAAAAAATGGGCCAACTTTACTGTTATTTTATTAATTCAAAAAAGTGTATTTTCTTTTTTTAAAAATTGCGGTTGTAAGACCGCTGCACAAATACGGTGCGACATAGTATTGTAACAATCTCCATTTTATTCTCTAGGGTGTCTGAAAAAAAATATATATATATATAATGTTTGGGGGTTCTAAGTAATTTTCTAGCAAAAAAATTGATTTTAACATGTATGATGTAAATACCGAATCTCAGAAAGTTGCTCTGTCCTAGTGGTTAAAGCATTTTGTAGAAACCTCAGCTGCTTTCACACGATTTGACGGGGCCCCGCTGCTCAGCGGGGATCCATCCGTTGATCCCCGCTGAGCCGGCGGATGACAGAACAGTCTCTGCACTTGGTGCAGAGACTGACCTGTTAGAGCTCCATTCTCCTCTATGGAGGATCGGATGAACACGGACCGTCTGTCCGTGTTCATCCAATCCAATCTGCCAGGCGGATGGAAAATAGGGTTTCCATCCGTCTGTGTTTGGCGGATCGGAGCAGATCGTGTCAGCGGACATGTCACAGCTGACATCCGTTGCTCCATAGAGGACAATGGAGCGTCCGTTTGGGTCCGCCTGAAAAACTGACAGGCGGACCCGAACCATCCGCTCATGTGAAAGGACCCTTAGGCACACAGGGTTCTTATTAATCTGTAGCTGAAGTTCAGAGGTCAAAAAACTCACATTGCTGCGTCAGCTAAGCAGAGGGTGATCTGTCCCTAGGGAGGATGATCCTGAGGTCTGACTTTGGCCCTTCTGTACTGAAAGCTTTAATTAATTTTCTGTAACAGCTTGCCTAAAGGGGTCCCTCCTACCCCAGATGAACCTGTCAGATGACACTTAGACAATTAAAATACCAGCATGTCTTGGAGTGTGGGAGCAAACCGGGTTAACATGAAGGAAAAACACCCAAGCAGAGGGGGGACATGCAAACTCCATGCAGATAGTGTCCTGGTTGGGATCCAAACAGACAATCCTAGTGCTGCCAGGACACGTGCGCCTAGTTTTGTTCCAAATTGAAATGCGGGTGAATTTTTTGATTTTCCAAAACTCTCTGAATTTCAATAGTAACGAATTTAAACAAGTCCAAAATAACGAAACAAAAATCCGGATAAAATTCAAAGTCAAATAGTTTTTGAATCGAAATCAAATAGTTTTGAATAGATCTTAAATTCATTTTCGAATTGAAGTTGAATTTAAGAAGAGAATAAAACAGAATAGAAAATAAAGGAATAGAAAAGAATATAAGAGAAAAGAAAAAAATAGAATAGAGTAAAACAGGACAGAATACAAAATAAAAAGAATTATAACAGAAAATAAAGGGATAGAATAGAAAACAAAAGAATAGAGTACAACAGAACAAAATAGAATAGAAAATAAAAGAACAAAATGAAATAAAATAGAATAAAAATAGAATAGAATAAAATAGAAAGAATATAAGCATCAAATTTCAAATAGAACAAATTTGAATACAATAGAAAAGAATAGAATAGAAAAAAGAATAGAATAGAATAAAAAAGACTAATATAGAAAGAATATATCCTTCTTACAAAATTCAAATTTCAAATAGAAGAAATTCATATTCGAATAGAATAGAAAATAATAGACTAGAAACTAAAAGAATAAAATAGAATTAAAAAAAAGAATAGAATAGAAAGAATTTACAATTTCCCAAAATTTTAATAGAGTAAATTTGAATAGAATAGAAAAAATAAATAAATTAGAATAGAATAGGATTGACTAGAATAGAAAAGAAAAGAATAGAATAAAATAAATAGAAATCAAATAAAAAACAATAGAATAGAAAGGAATATAACCATCTTCCAGAGTTTGAATTTCAAATAGAATAAAGTTAAATGTGAATAGAATAGAACAGAACAAACAATAGTAACAAATAGAATAGAATGAATATAACAATATAACTGGCTTCTGAAATTTTAAATTTGAATAGAATAAATTTGAATTCAAATAGAATAGAAAAGAATAGAATATAATAGAAAAGAAAAGCACAGAATAGAAAATAAAATAATAATAAATAAAAAATAATAGAACAGAAAAGCAATAGAATAGAATGGAATAGAAAGAATATAATCATCTTCCAAATTAAAATTTCAAACAGAACAAATTTGATTTCTAATGCAATCAAATTTGAATTTGGAGGGAATTCAGAAAATTTGAATCGATTTGAATCCCAAAAAAAGAAACAAATTCAATAAATTAAACAAATTTAACTAAACAAAATGATGCGATGTAAATAATGAATCAAAACAAAACAAAACAAAACACATATTTTCTTTCTGCACATGTCTAGTGCTGCCTGTCAGAAGTGCTAAATAATAATAATAATTCTGTTTAGCCAGTTTTGTGATCCCGGCATCTCTCCCTGCCAGGCAGCACAGCTAAGTCCTTGCTGAGGCCCTACAGCAGGCTTCACAGCAGATGACCTAACCTAGCTTGTGATTGGCAATGATGGTGCAGCAGCACACTAAAGAGATTATCACACTGCTTTAGGCCCCTTTCACATTTGTGCAACTAAGGCCTCATACACACGGGCGTATATAAAAAAATAAACAAAACGTCAGGCCCGACGTCAAGGAAAAAAAGGCGACGTTTTTCGGCGTTATGTATTGACGTTTTTCGGCGTTAGTGAGCGTCGGCGTCAATAGGCGTTTTTTAAAACAAAATCATCCCTCTGCTATTTTTCAACCTAAAAACGTCGGCGTCAAAAAATGCCGGAAAACGCCAGTATAATAATAGGTGGCATATGGTGGCATATGTTGGCGTTTCTTGGCATATTGTGGCGTCGGCGTCAAAAAACCTCAAAATGTTACAGCCTCAGAACGCGATGGCCATGGGTTCTACTTTCTGCTCACTAACGCTGACGCCACCTAAAGCTCAGAAACGCCGACGTTTTTATGGGGCCATTGACTAACATGGAGAGCTGCAAAAAACGCCAGAAAACGCCGGCGTCAAAAAACGTCCGTGTGTATGAGGCCTTAAAAGCCGTTTTACCACGATTTTGCCAAAGTTTGTGCTGCAGTTTTAATGCGACTTGAAGCAATGTCTGTGTAATCGTGAGGTCTATGGATCTCAAGTCGCATCAAAGTCGGACCAAAGTAATGCAGGGACTACTTTGAAGTCGTACAGATATGAACGGTACGCATTGGAAATAATGGGGTATGACCTGTCATGTGACTTTGTAGTCAGAAGTCGCAGGGCAAGTCGCACAAGTGTGAATGGGGCCTTAGTCTTATCCCAGAACATGTATTAGATGGGCAGCTTTATGCAAAGCAGAAGAGCCCTATTGGCTATAAGCCTAGCAGTTTACCATTATTTAGTTAATATATATATATTATAATAATTCATTTCCTTACCATTAGCACAACCATTGAATCCAACATTTACTATGTTGTAGAAATGGAGAGGTTGCAAAAATCTTTATAACCCGTCAATGCCCAATGTGACTCCCCACTAGTGATGAGCCGAACACCCCCTGCTTCGGTTCGCATCAGAACATGCGAACAGACAAAAAGTTTGGGCGAACATCCGAACACCATTAAAGTCTATGGGACCCGAACATGACAAAATCAAAAGTGCTCATTTTAAAGGTTTATATGCAATGTTATTGCCCTAAAAAAGTGTATGGGGACCCGGGTCCTGCCCTAGGGGACATGTATCAATGCAAAAAAAAGTTTTTAAATCAATTGTTTTTTTCAGGAGCAGTGATATTAATAATGCTTAAAGTGAAAAAAAAAGAAAAATTCCTTTAAATGTTGTGCCTGGGGGGTGTCCTTAGTCTGTGTATAAAAGGGCGCATCTCTGTGAGGTGTAGAACATAGCCAGAGCAAAATGACATTTCTATAGGAAAAATTGTCATTTAAAATTTTGGCGGGGGGTTCCCCTTAAAATCCATACCAGACCTGAAGGGCCTGCTATGGACTTGGGGGGGGAACCACACATTTTTTTGGGGGGCGGGGTTCCCCTTAAAATACATACCAGGCTGAAGGGTCTGTTACGGACTTTGGGGGGTCCCCTACACAATTTTTTTTTTTAACTTTGGCGCGGGGTTCCCCTTAAAATCCATACCAGACCTAAAGGGTCTGCTATGGACTTTGGGGGGAAGCACACAATTTTTGGGGGGCGGGGTTCCCCTTAAAATACATACCAGACCTGAAGGGTCTGTTATGGACTTTGGGGGGAACCACACATTTTTTGGGGGGCGGGGTTCCCCTTAAAATACATACCATTCCTGAAGGGTCTGTTACGGACTTTGGGGGGGAACCCTACGCAATTTTTTATTTTTTTAAATTTTGATGATTTTAAAAATGGTGATGACATGCCCCAGTCAAACAGGTGCTGAAAAATTGGGCCTTGGGTGTTGGCAGTGCCAGAACACTGTAACCCCTTGCAGTTACTCTTGTTGGGCGCAGGAACTACTGTTGAAAATTAGTATAACCACTTAAGGCCCGGAGCCCTTTTTTTACACTTGTTGTTTACAAGTTAAAATCATTTTTTGCTAGAAAACTACTTAGAACCCCCAAACATTATATATATTTTTTTCAAACACCCTAAAGAATAAAATGGCGGTCGTTGCAATAATATTTGTCACACGGTATTTGCGCAACGGTCTTGCAAGCACAATTTTATTGGAAGAAATTAGTTTTTTGAGTTAAAAAACAGGATAACAGTAAAGTTAGCCCAATTTTTTTTGTATATTGTGAAAGAGGATGTTACGCCGAGTAAATAGATACCATACATGTTACGGCTGAAAATTGCAGAATGGCGACAAACTCTGGCACTTAAAAATCTCCATAGGCGATGCTTTAAAAATGTTTAATGGTTACCAGTCGCGCCCGCATATAAAAACGGTGTTCAAACCACACATGTGAAGTATCACCGCGATCGCCAGAGTGTGAGCAATAATTCTAGCGAAAGCCCTCCTCTGCACCTCTAACCTGGTAACTGTTAAAAATTTTAAAGCGTTGCCTATGGAGGTTTTTAAGTACCGGAGTTTGTCGCCATTCCACGAGTGTGCGCAATTTTCAACCGTAACATATATGGTATCTATTTACTCAGCGTAACATCCTCTTTCAGAACATACAAAAAATTGGGCTAACTTTACTTTTCTTATTTTTTAACTCAAAAAAGTGATTTAAAAACCAAAAAAAAAACCGCTGGAAAGACCGCTGTGCGAATACCGTGTGACAAAAAGTATTGCAACAATTGCCATTTTATTCTATAGGGTGTTTGAAAAATATATATATAATGTTTGGGGTTCTAAGTAATTTTCTATTGAAAAAAATGATTTTAACTTGTAAACAACAAATGTAAAAAAGGGCTCCGGGGGTTAAGGGGTTAAAAACTGTATACATTTTAATATACCCCGTCAAGTGTACTATATACCGTATGGACAGATATATAGTGCACACTCAATACACTGTATATATATATATATATGCCAGGCTGTATGTATTTTAATACACCACGTCAAGTGTACTATATACTGTATGTACAGTGTGCACTGATATACAGTACACTGTGCGTATATATATATATATATATATATATATATATATATATATATATTTCCCTACACTAATCTGTCTGCTCTAACTGACAGATAGGGAGAAATCTAAAATCTATCTATCTAGTTAGCTATCTATCTTTTTTTTTTTTTCCTTTATTTTAACACGTTTTACAGCTATCTAGCTAAACTGCATGTAATTAGGAACCTAAGCTCTCTCTCTAATGCCGACCACCGCCTCCAACACACTACATAGAGCCGATGTACAAGCGGCTTTATATAGTGTGGGGCGTGGATTGAGGCTGCTGTGCAGTGATTGGCTAAATTTAGATTTAGTCAATCAAAGCTCTCACAGCAGGCCGCCTGCTAATTGGCCAAAGCATGCAGGTCATGTGCATGCTTTGGCCAATCAGCGGGCGGCATTCTGCCACCATTTGAATGCATTATGGGGCTCACGACCTTGCCGCAAATGCCCCATAATGTTCGGGAAAATCCAAACAATCGAACACCTGATGATCGAGTCGAACTCACGTTGTGCAGTCAGGAAAAAATTTATATTTAGGCTCTGGACAGATGCAAGAGCAGCAACTGAAGAGTGAGCGAGAGCAGTGATACAAGAAGCCATTAAAGTGTTACCCCCCACAGTGCCCACAGCTTATAAATCTTCTTTTTACATTAAAATACTGCCACTATATACCTTTTTGGCTGATCTGTATACCACAGTCATCTGATAAACAGCAGGGTCTGCCCAGTGCTGAGAGTTCAGGTAGGAGGAGATTTCTACTACAGCCTGTATACACGCCCACATGTGTGATGTCAATATCATGTGACCTGACTAGCTCTGAGAACAAGGAAATGTTCTCTCCAGCAATAGAGACTAAACTGAGCATGTGCAGCTTTACTACCCTCACTGTATTATCTGGTCTTGCCAAGAGACACCCTGCAGGAGGGAAGGATCTGTCCATATCGGATCAAAGAACCTCTTTACACAATGCAGAAGATTAACCCTTTAAGTTCCACAGTGAGTATAACAAGCATGGTATTCTGCATATACACACTTAGTAACACTTTAAAGGGCTCCACCGCCTTGTGCCCACCAACAACCAATACATCAGTTTTTGATGGTCTGGCCCTTAAAAAGCTACAAAAAATTGGAGAATAAAGCAGATTTAAAATAAAAAAAAAATCCTACTGCATGGTCCTCACGTCTGGCGCTGATCCCCACTGACTAATCACAATCAACAGAAGAGGAGACCATTTCTGTACCCAGGAGAGAGATAATGGGAAGAATAATTATGTGGATAAAAGGTTTGTAAGTAACGGCGTAAAGGAAAGCGACACCATCATTTAATCTCCTCTGTAGGCAATTGATTCATTTTCTTGCTGTCAGAGACAGCCGAGCGGTTTTAGTGAGGAGCCTGGCACAGATGACCAATCAGAGGGGGATACAATTCATGCTGGGATGGAGGCATAGGCTGATTCTATGGTGTGTGGCACACACACACCACACTATAAAAATGATCCTAAGTGATTACATCAATCGATCATAATGCAGTGATAATAATTAATGTGAAAAAACTTCCTGCTGCCTCCTTTACAAACCAACATACATTCACCGGCCACTTTATTAGGTACACCTTGCCAGTACCGGGTTGGGCCTCGTTCTGCCTTCAAAATTGCCTTCATTCTTCATGGCATAGATTCAGCAAGGTGCTGGAAACGTTCCTCAGATATTTTGCTCCATAGTGAGATGATAGCATCATGCGGTTGCTGCAGATTTGTCAGCTGCACATCCATGATGGGAATCTCCCATTCCACCACATCCCAAAGGTGCTCTATTGGATGAGATTTGGTGACTGTGGAGGCCATTGGAGTGCAGTGACCTCGTTGTCCAGTGGTGAGATGATTGGAGCTTTGTGACATGGTGCATTATCCTGCTGGAAGGAGCCATCAGAAGATGGGGACACTGCAGTCATAAAGGGATGGACATGGTCAGCAACAATACTCAGGTAGGCCGTGGTGTTCAAACAATGATCAATAAGGGGCCCAAAGTGTGCCAAGAAAATATCCTCCACACCATTACACCACCAGCCTGAACCGTTGGTACAAGGCAGGATGGATCTGGGTATTCATGATGTTTATGCCAAATTCTGACCCCACCATCTGAATGTCTCAGCTGAAATCAGACCAGGCAACATTTTTCCAATTTTCTATTGTCCAATTTTGGTGGTCCTGTGCAAACTGTAGCCTCAGTTTCCTGTTCTTAGCTGACAGGAGTGGCACCCGGTGTGGTCTTCTGCTGCTGTAGCCCATCTTCTTCAAGGTTCAATGTGTTGTGCATTCAGAGATGGTATTCTGCATACCTTGGGTGTAACGAGTGGTTATTTGAGTTACTGTTGCTTTTCATCATCTGGAACCAGTCTGCCCATTCTCTGACCTCAACCAAGCGATTTCCCCCACACAACTGCCGCTCGCTGGATATTTTCTCTTTTTCTGACCATTCTCAGTAAACCCGAGAGATGATTGTGCCACGTTCAAAGTCATTTAAATCCCCTTTCTTCCCCATTCTGATGCTCGGTTTGAACTTCAGCAAGTCGTCTTCACCACATCTAGATGTCTAAATGCATTGAGTTGCTGACATGTGATTGGCTGATTAGCAATTTGTGTTACCAAGCAATTGAACAGGTGTACCTAATAAAGTGGCCAGTGAGTGTATATACAGTGCTGTGAAAAAATATTTGATTTTTTTATGTATTTGTCACACTTAAATAATTCAGATCATCAAACACATTTTAATATTAAACACAATATGTAGTTTTTAAATGATGATGTCATTTATTAAGGGAAAAGGCTGTCCAGACCTGTCTGGCCCTATGTGAATTGCCCCTAAACCAAATAACTCGTAGTGCCACCCTAGGTAATTTTACCCCACAAGTAGAGCTTTCTTTTGGTGGTATTTGATCACCTTTGTGTTTGTTATTTTTTGCGCGATAAACAAAAAAAGAGCGACAATTAAAAAAAAAAAAACAACAGTTTTTACTTTCTGCTATAAAACGTAACCAATAAAAAATCGAATTTCTTCATCAATTTAGGCCAATATGTATTCTTACATAATTTTGGCTAAAAAAAATTCAGTAAGGGTATATTGATTGGTTTACGTGAACGTTATACCGTCTACAAACTATGGGATATATACTGGATTTTTTTTTTTTTACTAGTAATGGCAGCAATATTGTGCCCGACAATCGGACACTAACTGACACTTTTGACACTTTGCAGGAACCAGTGACACTAATACAGTGATCAGTGCTAAAAATATGCACTGTCACTGTAAACATCTAGGGCGTTTAAATGGTTAACTGTGTGCCTAGCCAGTGTTTTTGTGTACTATGTGTGCTGCTTTGACTAGGGGAAGAGATGGATTTGAGTCCCTGCTTTGCAGGAACACAGAATCCATCCCTTCCCCGCTGTCAGAATGGAACTATGCCTTGTTTACATAGACAGAGCTCCGTTATGAGTCTCTGCGCAACGATTGACAAGTGCCGGCAGACATTGAGTGCCCGGCACATACAGATCAGCTTCTGCTGCGGAGAACCATAGTAGAAGCGGCGCGCCCCCTGCAGGTGGAAGAGTGGGATCACGTATACATATATTATGCTGTGCACAGTTGCTGCCCTGTAGCAGTAAAGCTGCTATACGGTGGTCAACAAGTGGTTAAATAAAAATTTCGAACTGAATTCTACCTGTGTATAGCCAGCTTTAGACTGCTGTTCACCAGTTTACTGCCATAAGAGCTTTAAACTCCCCCTACCCCTGGAAGCAAGCCTCCACTCCACCATTGAAGCAGTGCTTACCGAGCAAAATAGCTTAAAGTGGATGTAAACCCGAAAAAAAAATGATTAATAATTCTGCCTGGTAGAGTATAGCAGGTCATATCATCTGTGCCCAGTCTTGCCACAAAGAGTTAATCCAACTGTGAGTAATGAGCTTATCTTTTTTCAGGAGGAGAAAGTCCAACTAACAGGGAAATACACAGTCATCTGCTCCTTCCTCTGTGAGTGACAAGCAATTTGCTTATCTCCTTCATGGAGCAGAGAAAGTTTTACACTCCCCCCTCCCTCCCTCCTCAATTTCTTAGTATAGAGGTGTAAAAAACCGCGGTTCCCCATTCTGACAGTGGGGACATAAGAGATCTACTGATCCCTGTCACTGGAATCAGTTAGATCTCTTATGCCCATAACAGCCCAGCTCCCCCACAGTTAGAACACGCCTAGGGAACACAGTTAACCCCTAGATCTCCACCTTCAGGTTAACCCCTTCACTGCCAATGACATTTATACAGTAATCAGTGGATATTTAAATTTCTGATCGCTGTATAAATGTCATTGGTCCCAAAAAAGTGTCAAAATGGTCCGACATGTCCGCTGCAATATCGCATTACCGCTAAAAATCGCAGATCGCCGCCATTACTAGTAAAAAATTAAAAATAAATAAAAACCCCAGAAATTAATTCTCATCATCCGTAAACGCACTTTTGCGCAAACCAATCAATAAACGCTGATTGCGTTTTTTTTTTACCAAAAATACAAGGAAGAATATAAATCGGCCAAAACCGATGAAAAAAAATGTTTTTTTATATTTTTTTGGGATTTGTATTTTAGCAAAAAGTAAGAAAAACTGTTTTGTTTTTTTTTTTTTGCAAAATTGTCGCTCTTTTTTTGTTTATAGCGGCGATCAGAAATGACGCAGAGGTGATCAAATACCACCAAGAGAAAGCTCTATTTGTGGGGAAAAAAGGACGCAAATTTTGGTTGGGTACAACGTCGCATGACTGCGCAATTGTCAGTTAAAGATACACAGTGCCGAATTGCAAAAAGTGCTCTGGTCCTAACATGGGAAATCCTTCCGGGGCTGAAGTGGATAGAGCACATACAGTGCTACCGATGTCATGCATTAGACCAGGGGTAGGCAACCTTAAATAGGTAAAGATCTACCTGCACGACAAGGGAGAAGTAAAGATCACTGGGCACAGTGTCGCCTCCTCTCACCTGATTTGTCTAATTGCTGTACTACCATTTTGCAATTTCATGCATTGCACGGCAATCATGGGTTTAAATCAGGTGGTGAGGAGGCAACATATCGCCTCCTCACCACCTGTCAAACACACACTTGGATCGCTTTTCAAGGGAGCAGCAGTGCCTGCTGCATTTGTGAATGAGCCCTTAGTTGCATGGGGGAAGAGGATTTGTGCTGGGAGGGGGGATTTGTGCTAGAAAAGGTGATCTGGTAAAGGGGGGAGGGAATTTGTGTTAGGAGTAGGAGGGGGGATTTGGAGCGGGGGAAGGATTTGTGCTTGGAGAGGACTTTTGAGGGGTAGAGGCTTTATGCTAGGATGGGTGATTTTTTTTTGGGTGGGGGGAATATGTATATATATGTATGTATATATATATATATATATATATATATATATATATATATATTTATATATATATTGTATGTGCTTAGTTAATTCAATATGTATTTGTATTTTATGCTTACCTTCAAAATTTCCTCTTTTATTCCTTTTCGTTTTTGTATTTTTCCCTCTTTAGCAAGACATTCGTATGAAAAATGTTCAAATTCAGATGTAACCAGGCAGCCGTCATCAGGTAAGTAGTCACACAACATGCTTATACTATCAGTAGAGAGGCTGCAGAGCTGAAGGATCTTTCTAGGCCTTGTAAGCTGTGCCAACATCGTGTAGACTTGGTTCTCTACAAAAAATAAAAATAAAAAATTGATTAAAATAAAAATTATAATTACATGAATAAACTATTATGTGCAATGCTGCAACTTCCAAAGGGTCAACATTAGTTTGGCAAATAGCCCCATCTGCTCCTCATCATAACCAATATGTTGAAACTGTGCAAGGAGCAGATTTTGGAAAAAGTATTTGAAACCACTGCAAATAGCTCTGAGACAATATAGGATTCTAAGTTGATAAACATGTTAAAAAGAAAAATAATTAGACACCATTGACACATTTTAATATAAATGTAGACATAAAAAAAACAAAGTGATTGTTTTTTTGGAATGATATAATATATATCTATCTATATATATATATATATATATATATATATATATATATACACGCACATTGTATGTTTGTGTATATTTAAAACTAGGTATATTCTTATACATTTAACTCCTGCATGCTTCTCTATCCACCAAACTACCTTCGTATCAGTCCAACAAGAGGAAGACAAAAACTAAAAAAAAAAAAAAAATCAAACCACTAACAAACAAGGAGTGGCTGTGAAAGCAATTCGCTGACTACAAAAAAAAAAAAAAAAACTCATATTAAGTATGCTAAAATTAATTACGAAATTAATTTAAAAAGGAAGAAGTTTACTAGCTCAATAAGTTTACATCATTGTTTTATACAACCCAAAAGGAACCCCTTGCTTCAAGACTAAAAGGCTTGATTCACATCTATGCATGTTGCTTTTGAGCGTTTCTGCATGTGCTTTCTGCGTTTTTACCACAATTTACATTTTGCATTTTTTTTGGGGGGGGGAGGGATTTTGCTGCTAGGCAGGTTTAAAAATCCCGGCAAATTCTGTTTAAAAACGCATCAAAAACACAGGACTTGCATTTTGCATGAATGCCCATTGATATCTCTTACATGCAAAACGCTGCATTTTGCGGGAAAAAAAAGTCCCCCGACCTTTTCCATAAACGCACAGGCACAAAAATGCATTGATGTGAACGTGCTCCATAGGAACCCATGTTAAAATAATTCCCTGCATTTCTGCAAAATGCATCAAAAATGGTATTAGTGTGAATCGAGCCTAAGAGCACCTGTCTCTGACTAGTCACTCTAATTCAGCCTACAAATTAAGATAAAGAGACACAGCCATGGCAAAGCGTGACTTTCTGCATTATTTAATTTATTCAATTCTATAAATTCTTCCTTTACAGGCTGATGATGGGTCCACTTGAGCAGTTGCTTTACACGTTTCAGAACATACCTTTATGCTCCATCGTAGATTCACAGTCTGCCTTCCGAAGTTTCACACTTTGAAAAGTTTCCATGAATGTGATACTAATAGAAGATAAACAGGCTGTGCAGTAATGAATTGCCTCTAGGGGTACAATGGGTTGAGCTGGAATGTGCTGAGATAAGGATAACACCCCTCTCCTCTTTTGTGAGCGACCAGCAATATAAAGAATGTTTTCTTTAAGCACACAGTGTATGCTGAGCTTGTTCCACGTGCAGTCTTATAGCGTTTTTTTTTTTTGCTTTATGTAACATGGTAGAGCTTATACAATTCCGAAGCCCCGCCCTAATCTTAGATGACATATCATTTGTCATTTGTCTGCCATCCCACCCTTTATCCCGTTGCATTCAAATAAAGCTATAAAGGAGGTGACCGGCTTTTTATGTAACTTATGTAACGTCGAGTAAATTGGTTACCTAATCATTTATATATAATTATTGACTTAAGTTGTGCCTAATTAATAAGGAAAATTTCAAGTTTTTCCACCTGTTTTTGTCACTGATCCCACTGAACCTTTTCCAGGAAAGACCAGGTAAAAGAATATCATGTAAGAGGAGTCAAACAGCACAGTCCAATAACCAAACTAGCAGCTGAACACTATAGGCAATTTATCACAATCCTACAGAGATATCCACAATACGAAAAAGTGCAGCGCTGTAAAGTACGAATTCTTCCGGATAGGTCACACCCAGTGTAGACTCGTGCATGGACATTCAAATGATAGTGCTTTGGTGCCACTCTTCCTCCACCATCCACACTAGCAGCTCACCTCCCCTATCAGGCTCTTATTACAGGAGCCCAATAGCGCCTGTTGTCACAATCACATGGACAGATGTAGAATCCCCATGGGCGAATGGTAACAATATTCCCACTTCAGAGATGCTCCAATAAGGATCAACCGCTCCAATCCAATAATAGGTGACATAAAAATAAAGGAGAGCCACATCTAGTGCTCTCTGTATTATAAAATGCTTTATTAAGATAAAGGAAAAGTACTCGCAAATAAGGCACGCGGATGACGTCACTTCCTGATCCGGCCGCGGAACGGGAAGTGACGTCATCCGCGGCCATCGCTGTCTCCAGAGTTAGACGTGTGTGTCACCCTGTATGCTGTTCAGCCAGGCACTGGGTTTCAATGCCTTATTTGTGAGTACTTTTCCTTTATCTTAATAAAGCATTTTATAATACAGAGAGCACTAGATGTGGTTCTCCTTTATTTTTATGTCACCTATTATTGAATTGGAGTGGTTGATCCTTATTGGAGCATCTCTGAAGTGGGAATATTGTTACCAAAGCACTATCATTTGAATGTCTATGCACGAGTCTACACTGGGTGTGACCTATCCGGAAGAATTCGTACTTTACAGCGCTGCACTTTTTCGTATTGTGGATATCTCTGTAGGTAAAAGAACATATATACTATATATCAAGTTAATTAGTCTCTTTTCATTTCCCCTTAACTTTGGTAATCAATCATATAGAAAATGATGAATGCAGGTCAACGTACCAACAATACGGTTATGTAAGAATTTTGTGCAACACAACACTGGAACAGACCCTTTGGAAAACAATTTTGGAAATTGCAGCCAAATGTAAGAAGGCATGTGAGCGAGCCGTTCTTCACACTAGAAACAAATACTGTAGCAGCTGACTTTTAATAGTAGGACACTTACCTGTCCAGCAGTAGCAGCTGGTGCTCCAGTTTTCTTTTGGGGGGGGGCAAACAAACCCCCACCGGGTACGCACTTACCCCATCCATGATTGCTTCCCCTCCTTCTCAGCAGTAGCAGTAGGAGAGCAGCCAGGTGGACAGAGCCAGGCCGCGTCACGCTCCCGACAAAGATCGCCATCTTCCTTCTCCCTGCTTCAACTCTGCCTCTGCACGTCACCGCCGGTGTTTTGGCAGAACACCAGAGACTACACACTCCATGGCTGCCAGTGCTCCCTGCCCCCTCCTCCGCTCCTCTACTCCTCCACTCTGCTCCAACCACTCTGAACCCAAGTGGGTGGGCTCGGGGTGCAGTGCTCTGCGCCCCTAGCCCACCCTATTTTGAACAGAAAGCGAAATGTTGGCAGCGCAGTCAAGAGAGGGAGAGTTGGGTGGACCTTAACAGTTTTGGCTGGGAACTCTCTAGGTTTGGAGGGCCCAAGGTATGCCCCCTGGATATTGAGCAGGTGGGGAGATAACCAAAAACCATAGAGGTACTGTTTTCAATGTACAAAAGTTTATGTGTACAAGAGTCTGTGGTAGAGTCTATATATCAAGATGGTGAATATCCGTTGTAGCACTGGTAGGGCTGCACCACTAAGAAGTAACCGGACTCCTGTGGACAACAAATAACAAGAAAGGGTGTGCCTCTAAGTGCAGTAGTGTTGAAAAAGTAATTTATTAGACAAGATAAAAACTACTCACAAAGGTAGTGTGCAGGTGCGCATTGCAGTGTCAGCCACTGCTGGCTATAGTAGTCCTTTAGTCCTTTAGTGGTGAGCTGCTGGGATGAAGTCCTGGTCTGCCTGGCGGTGGTGGGCTGGGTGGGGGGGGGGGCGGCATCGGTGGTTCCCGGCGTCTCCTCCTCTGGCTCCGGTGGATTTTGGCGCGAACGACCGTTCGAACGACCGTTCGGTCCGTGCAGAGCAGATGGGCGTCTCATCCAATGGGCAGCTGGTAACGGTGACGCGTTGCGGGGCTCCGCCCCTTCTTCAGGCCGTAGTTGTGGACTATGGTGGTGGGGGGAATTTAAGGGAAAAAAAGGTGGGAGGAGTTGATGTTCAGAGACCTCCTCCTCAGGGAAGTTGATGCTGATTGGAGGACAGGTCACAATATAGCAGAAAAGTCAGTGGAAAATGAGTTATATTGGTGTATACATTATAATTGTTAAACACATTTAAAAATGACAAATATAAAATTATAAAATTATAAAAAATTATAATAAAATTATAAAATTATATATCATATAATATCATCTGCAGATTTTATACATTTTGTAAATTTTATAAGGTTTATAAGTTCTTACTGTTTTACATTTTTTATAATTTTATATTTTTTTATAATTTTATAATCTTATATTTGTCATTTTTAAACGTGTTTAACAATTATACACCAATATAACTCATTTTCCACTGACTTTTCTGCTATATTGTGACCCGTCCTCCAATCAGCATCAACTTCCCTGAGGAGGAGGTCTCTGAACATCAACTCCTCCCAACTTTTTTTCCCTTAAATTCCCCCCACCACCATAGTCCACAACTACGGCCTGAAGAAGGGGCGGAGCCCTGCAACGCGTCGCCGTTACCAGCTGCCCATTGGATGAGACGCCCATCTGCTCTGCACGGACCGAACGGTTGTTCGCGCCAAAATCCACCGGAGCCAGAGGAGGAGACGCCGGGAACCACTGACGCCGCCCCCCCCAGCCCACCACCGCCAGGCAGACCAGGACTTCATCCCAGCAGCTCACCCCTAAAGGACTAAAGGACTACTATAGCCAGCATGTGGGTGGATGGGGAGTGACTTTTGAGGCGCTTTGCAGGTGATATTTTTAGCTAAATAGCGCCTGTAAGGGCCTCAGTGTGAAAGGGGTCTAACTCCTCACAACTCTCCAGCACTCAACTTGCTGACCATTTCTCAGTTCTCTCTCTACACAGAACTTGCAGCTTTACACTTCTTTGCTTCTCTCCAGCTCAGAACTTAGTTTTCACCCTGATGGGAAATTTATCAGGTTTCTCTATACCTTTCTCTTCACCGCAGTTAGCACATGGTGAGGCCTACCCTGTTTAAGCAGGACCTCAGGAACACCCATTATAGGCCAGGGATCATGGGCCTCTGAATGTGCAGCAAAAACTTGAGTGCTAACTGGGCCTTTGATGGACTACAACTCCCAGTCCATCTCTCCTCCAGGTCCCATCGACCTGCTCTCTTGCAGTGACTCTCCTTTCCCTTAACAGGCTCCCACAGACTGTCCACCATTCCTCTCCCAGCCTGCTCCAGCACTTTCTCCTCCAGTCCCAGGAACCGTCACTCACCAAACCGGTGGATTGCTTTAAAGTCTCTCACTGTGAGGCACCTCTGATGTTCTCCTGTTCCTCCTGTGCTGCTCCAGGAATCACTCTCCTTCCTGGCTGCACTCAAACCCCCAAGCCCTAAGGTCACCCTCCCAGAGGTAGCGGTCTGCTCCACAGCGCCTCTGCTACATCTCCGAATTCCTCCTGACACACTCCTCCCAGATTGGGCTGACTCAGAATATTTAAGGAGACCTGCCCCCTGCCAATCCTTCTTGGGGATTGGTCAGGATTCCTTAGAATACTCCAGATGGCTCCACCTATATCCCAGCTCTCTGACCAGAAACCTTCCCTAGGTTTCTAGAAAGAAGTGGGAGGTTCTGGTGACCTCATCTGTTAAGTCCACTCAATCCTCCCTGAGTCACTCCTCCCGGCCCAGATCAAAACACCCAGGCCTGCTCTTACACTCAGGCCTGACTACGTTTTACCTCACTAAGCAAACCCTGTTAGAAAAGCACCTACTCTATGGGGGTGCTACAAAGGTAATAAGCATTATAGTTTTAGGAAAACCTAAAATCTAGGAGGACCTAAACAGAGAGAATCAAAGTAATTAATTCATGTGACTTTACAACCACTTCAAAGAAGGGGGGGGGGGTGTATTGGGAATAGGCAGGCAAGTGGAACTTGGGTTCACATATTTGCAGCCGCAGTTCACAGCATGGGGTCCAGAGCATTTCTGTACACTGGTTCAGGTGAGATTCAGGTCAGATTTTTTGCCTGAATTCGCACCCGAGCCGGACCCAAAGATGCACCCTTCTTCAATCCGGACCACGGCCGCCCCGGACCTGTGTCAATCAGGGACGTGCGGTGAGGTCAATGGCTGGTGAGGCACTGGCTAGTATCAGAGCCAGATATATACAGGTTACATACGCCGCAAACATAAAAGCCAGAGCAATAATTCTAGCTCTAGACCTCCTCTGTAACTCTAAACAGGTAACCTGTAAAATTTTTAAAGTGTCGTCTATGGAGATTTTTAAGCACTAAAGTTTGGTGCCATTCCACAAGTGTGCGCAATTTTAAAGCATAACATGTTAGGTGAAAATAGAAAACAACTGCGGCGCATAATAATACAAATATATGGAAAAGTCCTGAGAGTCCTTAAAGATCGGTGACTAGGATGGTGAAAGTAAATGTTGAAGGGTGCGTCCCATCACCAGTGATCCCACCACACACTGTCCCTTACCAGAATACACGACCCCCTATCACGGAGGGTCAGTGACAGCCTTCAGATGCAAGAGAACAATCACTCAATCAGGACCCCAGCTGACAGCTCCAATGATTTCCCTGAGTCCCTTCCGTATGTAACACTCCTCTCAGATATACAACATGTAGTATGCCAGTACCATGATGCAAAAAAGAGGGGAGATTGATAGTGCAGACGGTACAAAAATGTATATAAAAGGTAAAAAGATAAGAAATACACTCACATTCAGTAAGCTTCAGCAAGCTTATCACAAGTCTAGGGCGTCCAACCACAAAAATGGCGACCGATGTCTTTGTCCCTGGTCACGTGGCATGCATCGTGAAGCTCAGTCTGACACGTTTTGTCATTAGCGTGACGTCGTCAGGGGCGTCATCACGCTGATGACGAAATGCGTTGAGAAGAGCTTCAGAACGCACGCCACGTGACCAGGAATCGGGACGGCGGTCGCCATTTTTGTGGTTGGACGCCCTAGGCTTGTGATAAACGCTGCTGAAGCTTACTGAATGTGAGTGTATTTCTTATCTTTTTACCTTTCATATACATTTTTGTACCATCTGCACTATCGATCTCCCCTCTTTTTTGCATCATGGTACTGGCATACTACATGTTGTATATCTGGGAGGAGCGTTACATACGGAAGGGACTCAGGGAAATCATTGGAGCTGTCAGCTGGGGTCCAGATTGAGTGATTGTTCTCTTGCATCTGAAGGCTGTCACTGACCCTCCGTGATAGTGGGTCGGTGTATTCTGGTTAGGGACAGTGTGTGGTGGGATCACTGGTGATGGGACGCACCATTCAACATTTACATTCACCACCATAGTCCCCGATCTTTAAGGACTCTCAGGACTTTTCCATATATTTATATTACTATGCGCCGCAGTTGTTTTCTATTTTCAATGTGTGTGGTTCCATCCTAACCTATCTGCTGGCTGCATTTTTTGATTGCTACACCTGAGCGCAGGATTATTTTAATTCATAACATGTTAGGTATCTATTTACTCAGTGTAACATCATCTTTCACATTATGCAAAAACGGGGCTAACTTGAGGTTTTTTTTCACGGAAATAGTTTTTTTTTTTAAAAAGGCGTTTGGAAAATTGTTGCGCAAATACCGTGTAACATAAAATGTTGCAACAACCACCATTTCATTCCCTAGGGTGTCTGCTAAAAAGATATATATAATGTTTGGGGGTTCTGAGTAATTTTCTAGCAAAAACATGATGATTTTTACATGTAGGAGAGAAGTGTCAGAATTGGCCTGGACGGCAAGTGGTTAATTACCATAAGTAAGTAATATACAAATAATTATTATATATTTTTTTTAAGGTAATTTACTACATTTTCAAAAACTTTACTCAAGCAGATGGCTTAGGCCTCATGCAGACGGGGCGTTAGAAAAAAAACAAGCTGCAAAGCCACTACCAACACATACAGGAAAAAGCTGCTGTAAAAACGTGCTTTTAGTAGCTTTTTGCATTGGCGTTAATGCCCATTTAGCCACGCTAGTTTTCAGCAGCATTTCTCTGCCTCTATTCAAAATCAATGGTTCCCTATGGGAGCTCATTGATTTAAATAGAAATCGCACCAGAAGTCGGATCATGATGATCCGACTAGCGATGCGACTTGTGCGCTGAGGATCTTGAAGGGGAACACCTCACCAAAATGAAAATAAAAAACTGGCGTGGGGTTCTCCCCAAGACAATACCAGACTCTTTGGTGTGGTATGGTTTTTAACCACTTGCCGACCGCCGATCGGCATCTGACGGCGACAAAGTGGTTCGTTATCGCAAAACGCCGTCATACGACGGCGGCTGCGATAACGCGCTCACTGTGTTCGGGGGAGGGGCTTGTGTCACTCGCGCAATAGCGTCGGCGGCAGCATACTGCCGCAAAACGCTATTGCTTGGTGAAACAGCGGCAGTCTACGGCTAGCCGCCAGCCGTTCACCAATTTTTGGTATGGTGTGGTTTCTCAGACCATAACAGAACCCCTCTTGGGGTGCGGTCAAAAAATAAAAGTAAAACCACTCCACAAGGGGAAGTTCTAGGAGTCGCGTGTTCAGCGTAGCGATCAGCCTAGTAGTACTAGGCTGAAGACCACGCTAAAGATAAATTTAGTTACTCGAGGGTATCCCTTGGTAACTAAAACTTATCTCCGTCTCTTTACGACGACTTTTGAT
>BLSH010532960.1:623717-634132 GCA_018402905.1 Glandirana rugosa | reverse complement strand
GGGGTCCAAATGTTCTGTCTTTTTTTCTTTTTTTTTAGTAAAAAATAAAAAACCCAGCAGTGATTAAATACCACCAAAAGAAAGCTCTGTTTGTGTGAAAAAAATGATAAAAAAAAATATTTGGGTACAGTGTTGCATGACCGTGCAATTGTCATTCAAAGTACAACAGCGCTGAAAGATGAAAAATGGCCTGGGCAGGAAGGGGGTGAAAGTGCCCTGTATTGAGGTGGTTAAAGACTCCTCTGTGACGAACGCGGGTATCAGATCACTGCCCTCCTCACTAACTGGTGACAGAGGACCCCCCGATCTCACATCACACTCTCAGCTGCTTCCAGCAGAGGCGGCTCTAGGCTTTGTGAGGCCTTAGGCATAACTTAGACACAAGGCCCCAATCACACCCGTAATGGAAAAAATAATTCAAGCGATAAAAATGAACTGTATAAATTGCATATATTAAGAGCCTTAAAGTGCTGGTGTCAGTTCACTCTCTCTCAGCACTGGTGTCAGTGTGCTCTCAGTGCTGGTGTTGAGGCACTCTATCTAAGTGCAGTGTGTCTTGGTGCTGATGTCAGTGTCCTCTATCTCTCTCAGTGCTGGTGTCAGTGTCCTCTATCTCAGTGCTGGTATCAGTGTCCTCTATCTCAGTGCTGGTGTCAGTGTCCTCTATTTCTATCAGTGTTGTACTCACATAGAGCTCCTTGAACTCAGCCTCATAGAATAAAAGGGGCTGTGCGAGTTTCACCAACTCGGAGGTCTCATCATCCCCGTCAGGCAGCAGTAGGTCCCCCGGGACTCACCATAGGGGAACAGCTCCTGGTGGGAGATAGCTGGGGAGAAGCTGATCATGAGCAGTGCCAGTGCAGAATGAAGAGCGCCTTGCCCACTATGGCTGAGGATCGTCACTGGACTAAGCTGGGACCTCCTGCCCACCGCAGCGCAGTGCTGGGTGGCCCAGGATGTGGGTGGGGTGGATGGAGGGGTCAGGGGGACCCAAGCTGTCAATCACAGGCGTGCACACTGGGACACTGGAAGAGGACTGAGCAGATCTGACTGTTTAGGATCTCCATATAAGCAGGAGATGATCACTCTGAAATCTTTATACAGAGAGCTGATATACACAGAGTATGGCGAAGATTGTGCTGTGTTCTTGATCAGTACGACCTTTTTTTTATTATTCTTTACAATTTTTTTGGAGCCCTGTTGGGGGCTTTGGTGAGATATCAGGGGTCTAAACAAACCTCTGATGTTCACCCTTTGAGACAGAGGAGCAGACTGATGACACACCCCTCAATCTCCTTCTCTGCAACCTCAGCTACACAGAATGAATTGACAGGAATAGCTCTGTACAGATCTTCCTGTCCATTCCTAAACTCAAGCATAGAAAACACAGTTTATGAATGGACAGAGTCAGTGATCGGTACAGATCACTGACTCTCCATTCAAAAAAAGAAGGTGCAGGTAAATGGCACATTTACCGGCACATTTTCCATTCTCCATCTTGACAGATCCCTCGAGGGGGGTCCAGGAAAGTGCACGCCAGCTGGAGAGCACATGGGGAACAGTGGAAGAAAGCTGGATAGAAGCAGGGCAGGGGCGGTTGCATATAGAGGAATGGATCTCTCCATTTTCCTCCTGCAGCTGCTGAATCAGCCCTCCCCACCTTTGCTTCCTCCCGCAGGCATGGAAAGGCAAGCAGGAGGAAAATGGAGAGATCAATTGCTCTATATACAGCTGCCCCCACTGCTCCTCCTATGCAGGCATACAAGCAGTGCCAATGCAAGAATTTTGCTTACACAGGCCAAAGTGCATTTTGCCGCCCATCCCCCCACCCCCATCCTTGATGGGCGATGATGGGGGTCCCTGTCCCCAGGGGAGATGGAGTAGGGTCCCTATCCTCAGAGGTGATGGAGTGGGGTCCCTTTCCCCAGGGGAGATGGAGTGGGGTCCCTGTCCCCAGGGAGATGATGGGGTCCCTGTCCCCAGGTGAGATGGAGGGGGGTCCCTATCCTCAGATGAGATGGAGTGGGGTCCATATTCCCAGGGGAGATGGAGTGGGGTCCCTGTCCCCAGGGGAGATGATGGGGGTCCCTGTCCCCAGGGGAGATGGAGTGGGCTCCCTGTCCCCAGGGGAGATGATGGGGGTCCCCTGTTCCCAGGGGAGATGATGGAGTCCCTGAACCCAGGGGAGATGATGGGGTCCCCATCCCCAGGGGAGATGATGGGGGTCCCTGTCCCCAGGGGAGATGGAGTGGGTCCCTGTCCCCAGGGGAAATGGAGTGGCCCCTGTCCCCAGGGGAGATGGAGTGGGGCCCCTGTCCCCAGGAGAGATGATGGGGGTCCCTGTCTCCAGGGGAGATGATGGGGGTCCCTGTTCCCAGGGGAGATGCGGTGGGGTATGGGATGGTGTGTGGGGGATATGGGCTTGTCACTCACCATGACCAAGTCTGCAGGGCACTCTGCCATGGCCGCCTGGGCTCCCTCCAGGCTAGGGAAATCTGTATATGACGGGGCGAGAAGGGGGGCTGCCAAACAATAAAAAAAAAAAGACCGAAAATTTTGAAAAAAAAAAAACATTTTCTTTCTTTCTGTCACAAAACTTTGTATAAAGTACATTTTCTCCTTCACTGACGGGCACTGATGTGGCTACACTGATGAGCACTGACGAGGCTAGACTGACGGGCACTGAGGAGGCAGTACATATTGGCACTGATGAGGTGGCACTGATAAGGTTGCACTGATAATGGGGCACATATGCAGCACTGCTGGGTGGCACTGACAAGCAACACTGACAGGCACTGATACGTGGCACTGATATGCGGCACTGATGGACACTCATGGGCGGCACTGATAAGTGGCACTGGGTACTGATAGGTGGCACTTTTAGGTGGCACAGGTGGGTACTGATAAGTGGCACAGGTGGGCACTGATAGGTGGCAGTGGTGGGCACTGGTGCAAAAAGCACTGTTAGGGATGGCACTGGCAGGCATCATACATGGGCACAGTGCCATCCCTACACTGCACTATATTGCCCTTACCTGGTGGTCTAGTGGGGGCTCCCTGGTGGTCCTGGGCGGCCCCTGTGTTCCTTCCCTGGTGGTCCTGGGCGGCATCCTTGCGATGTCCATGGGGGGCTCCCTGGTGGTCCTGGGCAGGCTCCCTGGTGATCCAATGGGGTGATCCTGAGGGTGGTTGCGCTGATAAACATTCAGCGCAGCCCCCACCCTGTCAGGAGAGCAGCCGATCAGCTCTCCGCTGCTCAGGTCTACAGACCTGAGCAGAGGAAAAGCCGATAAACGGCTCTTCCTATTTACACTGTGATCAGCCGTGATTGGTCAGGGCTGATCACATGGTAAAAGGCTTCGGATGGAAGCCTTTTACCTCGGTCTGTAATGTGGTGGGTCAGACTGACCCACAGCACCACCGATCCCCGCGATGCGTGCCCCCAGGGGCGCGCGATTGCGGATTATCCTGAGGACGTCAATAGACGTCCAGTCAGGATGATGAACCACCCGCCCGGACGTCATTTGTCTATACGCCGGGCGGGAAGCGGTTAAACTTTTCAAGCCGCATGGGAGACGAGTGCAGTGCTTGTGAGATGTGAATAGATGCAGCCAGCTCAGGGGGATGCAGCTCTGGCTGGGGAGGACTCTGGGCTGAGCGGCCCTGCATGAGGAAGAAGAGAAGGAGCCAGAGGAGCCGGTGACTAGCCGAACACACAAGCATGGAATGTAATACAGAGTAGCCAGTGCAGTAGAGACGGGAGCTCCGCTACTCACCCTGTCCTCCAGCCACCCCGGTGCTGCTATTCCTACCCACCTCCAGCTCTTTAATTTGGCAAATTATGTGGTCGCGAGGCCCCTGTGAATGCAAAAGCCTTAGGCGACCACCTAATTTGCCTAATTAAAGAGCCACCTCTGGCTTCCAGCACAAAGATTTTCCAGCTTGCAGGACCACCAACTAAGTGCCAGCCGCCTGAGAGCGATTGTTACCGGGCTAATTCAAGCGATTAACCCTTTCACTGCCACCACCTCTTTTTTTTGGGACCGAGCAAGAGGAACTCAAGGTTTTAGTAATACCACTAATGATTTTAGAATAATCACCTGTAACACACGTTGTCACCATGGACTGAAATATTCAGAAGATGTATCCTAAACAGTAGCACTCTTCAAAGGAACAGGTTCATTATAGCTTGCATTAAGAGCTTTAGGGGCAAGATTAACACTTTAACACAGAATATGGTTTAATAATGAAAAGGTCAAAATTGGTACAGATAAAATATTTACAGAAAAATGGTGTTACAAAGTAATTAGAGACATAATATACAGCAGCAAAGAGATAAGGCAGAATTGAAGGGGAGAAAGATACTTGCAGTTAAATGTTCGTGATTAATCAGAGATTCGTCGATGAGTCTACAGGTTCTCAGATGGTTGTTCTTTCATGGTAAAGTGAGAACTGAGAACTGGTCTATTCTCTTTTTCTCTGGAAGCAAAGGGGTGGGGCCATATGCCCCCGACCACTCACATGGGTTAGGAGGGCCCATGGGCTTGCTGGGGTGGACCGTGGAATAACAACCCTCCGTGATATGCAATTTGCTGTATCAAAATTATATCTCTGGATATGATCACAGTGCAGACCCAACATTAAAGAATTCGAGCTCAGCATGCAAGTTGCATTAAAATAAGTCCAAACACATTGCATTACCCTGGGGGGACAGAAATGACCAGGGGTCCCCCATATGACCGGACTTATCAATGTTTGAACTCCATTTGTTCTAGGTCCAATTCCGCATTCAAGTATGTACTTTTTATTAAGATGTCACGTTCCTATCTGGAGTTATGAAACATGGGTAAATTTCTACACTTTCAATTGATTAGGGATCTTTGAGAAGGTCACAACTGCCTGAGTGCTGTTTGTTTTAAGACCCTCATTATCTCCAGGCATCCTGTGCTATCTCTTAATGGATCTGATTTATTTGTTTATGATCAGGCCTGGCAAACACAGCCAAACCCCTTGGGACCTTGGCAGATGACCCAGGAATTCCTAACCTGACGGGAGGGGGGGACAAGGAGTGAGGCGTTTGTCCTAAGTTAGAACCGTCATGGCTGACCCTGCACATAACGGTTGCAAGTTTTGTGTCTCACACGTGATATCATGATATCCTCCACCAGAGGAATAGTTCTGTACCTTATCTTCATACTCAAACTGACCCAAATTCAACCTGAATATCCAGATTGTGTATTGGATCAAACTTTAACATTCAAATTGCATTGGGGGCAATGGGGGGGGGGGGATTTTCGATGGTAACTTATGGGTCTTTGTCCTACTGGCATGGGAAGCCAGTAGCCGCAACCCCCGACTGAATGTACTGTGGTTTAATTTGTGTTTGTTGTTACTTGATGTGTTTTCGACAATAGGTGTGAAAAAGCTGGGGCCATCATAATTTGAACAATTTAAAGAGATAGTCCATTGTAATTTTTTGTTGTGGTTCTTGTGTTTTGGTGCGCTTTATTGTTGTTAGATGTTTCTTAAGACATATGTAACACCCTCCTTTAGTTAGGATGTTGGGTATATTTATTATATATATATTTCATTTGCAGTGAATGGAACAAGGATTGATTGTGTTGGTCTGTTCAGGGTTTTCTGAGCTGAGAGTTTGATTACTCCCCTATGCCTCAGAAAGAAGTTTCCAGAGCATAGGGCTGGGAGATTCATTATTTCCCAACTGCCCTATAGCAGTTTTACTGCTACAGGGTGGCCACTAGGGATGGGCGAACGGTTGGCCCAAGCATAAGTTAGGGCCAAACTTTCACTGTTTGGTCGTTGGCAAACATCCGAACAAACGGGACGTCCGACCGTTTGTTCAGCCCCCTGAACTGACCAAAATGCAATCCGGCACTGAACAATGCATTTCAAGCCCTCATTGGCTGAAGCAGTGAAAGCTTCAGCCAATCAGGGCACAGAGCACTGTCAGAGTCATGATTGGACACTGTCATCATGACTTTATCCAATCATGGCTCATTCCCGCCCCACAGTATAAAAGTATTCTTTCAATGGCAGCCATTTTCAGTGTGATTTCGGCTGGATAGAGATAGAACAGGGCTCTGTTCAGTGATATTAGTTAGTTAGTGTGCTATACTGCGCTATTGTGCTTCAATTGTTGGTGTAGAATATTAGTTTATTGTCAGTCTAGGGATAGTGTGAGTGTAGTGAGGAGGATCATCTTTCAGCTTTGCATAGTGTGCAGCTAGAGTAGGGACAGCTCAGATAGTTTCAGTGTAGTGTAGTGAGACCATGTCACTAATCTTTACATTAGTGTATAGCAGGGGTAGGCACGACAAGAGAGAAGTCAAAGATCACTGGGCACAGTGTCGTCTCCTCACACCTGATTTGTCTAATTGCTGTACTACCATTTTGCAATTGCATGCATTGCACGGCAATCATGGGTTTAAATCAGGTGGTGAGGAGGCAACATATCACCTCCTCACCACCTGTCAAACACACACTCGGATCATTTTCAGGGAAGCAGCAGTGAACGAACCCTTAGTTGCATGGGGGAAGAGGATTTGTGCTAGGAGGCGGGATTTGTGCTAGAAAAGGTGATCTGGTAGAGGGGGGAGGGAATTTGTGTTTGGAGTAGGAGGGGGGATTTGGAGTGGGGGGGAGGATTTGTGCTTGGAGAGGACTTTTGAGGGGTAGAGGTTTTATGCTAGGAGGTGTGATTTTTTGGGGGGTGCGGGGGATATGTGCTGAGTGGATTTGTAGAGAGGGAGGATTGAGCTTAGAGGAGGAGTGTGGGTGGGGGGCAAAAATTTGTGCTGGCATGGGGGATTTCAGCATGGGGGTAGATTTGTACTAGGAGGGGGAAATGATGCTCTGGAATGGCAGGTCAGCAAGCCCAAACTGATCTACCATTCACCTGTCCGAGATCTACTGGTTGCTGACCCCTGGTGTATAGCTAGAGTAGGGACAGTTCAGATAGCGTCAGTGTAGTGACAGTTGAACACCGTATATTTGATTGCGTTAGTGCAAGTTTAATGCCATTTACTTCTGTGTGCGTTACTGCCAGTTTAACGCCACATAATTCTGTGTGCCTTACTGCCAGTTTAACGCCATATAGTTCTGTGTGCGTTACTGCCAGTTTAACACCATATAGTTCTGTGTGCGTTACTGCCAGTTTAACACCATATAGTTCTGTGTGTGTTACCGCCAGTTTAATGCCATATAGTTTTGTGCATTATTGCCAGTTTAATGCCATTTACTTCTGTGTGCGTTACTGCCAATTTAACGCCATATAGTTCTGTGTGCGTTACTGACAGTTTAACGCCATATAGTTCTGTGTGTGTTACTGCCAGTTTAACACCATATAGTTCTGTGTCCGTTACTGCCAGTTTAACGCCATATAGTTTTGTGTGTTACTGTCAGTTTAACGCCATTTACTTCTGTGCGTCACTGTATGTTTGACGCATTATATTGCAGTATATTATAGTGTATCCCTGGAGTGTGTCTGTGTAGTGTGAGTACTCAAATTAAAGTGCACCAAACACCATTTTACATTGATTAAAGTGCATCTACGTACAGATTTTAATTTCTTGTTTACATTTGCTAATAAGCACCGCCCCCTCGCTCCGAATAATGTCTGGGAGGACAACAAGAAGAGGCAGACATTCCCTTGGCACTGTAAGGGGGCCAGCAACAAATGTGTCCACAGGCAAAGATGGACATGGTGGTCAGTCCTCAGGCAGGGCATCATTTGCTCTGTTTAGTGAATTTGCCCGTACTATCCAGCCACAGCATGCAGAGGAGGTGGTGGACTAGCTTACTAAACCTTCCTCATCCTCTGTCACGGAAGCAGAGACAAGTGTGTAGTCCCCTGCAGTTGCCAGAGTGGATAAACCTGCCTGCTTGTCCACATCTATTCCTGCCATAGCCCCAACATCAGCCATGGAGGAGTCAGCTGAGTTATTTGACCACAGCGTCAGCCCCCTTAATGATGCCCAGCCATTACTGGATTCAGATGTTGGTTCTGAGGTTGAGGATGACAGGAACATGAGCCTAGAGAGAGGGGAGAACACTGGTAGACAAATTGGCATTATGTTCCCCAGCGTATTGCCAAGTTGTCTCCAGTGGTAATGATGATGATGAAGATGGAGGAGATGGAGATGATGATGATAATGAGATCACTGATGTGACTTGGGTGCCAGATAGAACAGAGGAGGAAACTGAAGGTGAGGCGGGACAAGGAGGCCAACATCAAGAACGAGTAGAGAGCAGCCACCCTATTCCATCACATTCTGCAGCTGTTATCTCCCGGCCCACTTCCCAAAGCTCAGCTGTCTGGGCCTTTTTCAGCACATCTGCAGCAGATTTTACAGCAAGGTCAATTCTTGCTTTGATCAAGAGTACCTCTATAGGGTTATGGTGGGAAGGCGCCACCGACACCCAAAGACCAATTTTTCTGCACCTGTTTGACAGGTGCATATCATTGCAATTTTTTTTACAAAAAGGCCAATTCTTGCCTTCATTAAGAGCACCTCTATAGGGTTATGGTGTGAAGGCACCACCAACACCCAAAGCCCAATTTTTCCACACCCGTTACTTCTATCCAAAGTCAAAGTGACACCAGAATTTATCCAAAAAATCTCTAATCTTGTTCCCAGTGCACTACATTGTGGCCTCATCACACACACTGTCTCCCCAGCTGTTGTTGAGCAAAATAAAGGCAGCTTGCAGGGAAAATGTCTTTTTTTTTGCTTTATAAATGCAATTATATAGATAGATTTGATAAATGCACAAAAGGAAGAAGCAGCAAGCACTGTACCTGACCAGTAGTGTAAACAAATAGCGTAAAAGGTGCTGCGCTAAAACATTAAATTAAAAAATATTAACCAAATAAACATAAAGTGTTACGTATACAACCACAAGGGGAAAGATCATACTCCTGTGGATATGGTGTTAGATACTAATAATTCATATACATAAATAAAGTGCATAAGCAAATGGACATAAATAAAAAATAGTCTCTAGTGTAAAGTCCCAAAAGTGAAGAAATTCCGAAGAAACAAATCCAGTGAAAGTAAAGTGCATCCAACTTCTGTGATTCCCCAGTGCCACCACTGACAGGAAATGCCAAGATGTCTGCTTACCAGAAAGGTTGGATTCACATGACCGTACGGCCAGCAAATCAATCAAGCTTGTGTGGGTTATACCCAACAGATCACGCACATAACGATGGAACCAACACCAGTCAACCGACCAATCCACTGGACCCACCGCTGGGGGGGGGGACTCCACGATCTCTCTTACTCCGTCATCGAACAGGCAGTATAAATGGAGAAAAAGAGGCTCCACATAGTGTAAATCCAAAAACACCTTTTATTTAGGTAGGTATACAAAATGGTAGTAAAAGCCGGCATACAAAAGATAAAAACAGACTGCGATCAGCACTGAAGCCTCCCCCAACGCGTTTCGCCCAAGTGGGCATTATCTGGGGCATGCCCAATTGGGGATGTGTCGGTACAAAGCATCCTGGGATTTTTGTGCATGGGGAGTTATTTGTGTGCGACATAATCTATAATAGATTGTGTTGTTGTGCACACACCGGAGACCTGTGATCAGGGGTAGTTCAGTGTTGGCAAATTTCCCACAGGTCCTCTGAGATCAGGAAATATCAAAGGGATCTGATGTTTAAACTGCAATTATACTTTCTGTGCCCACAGCAAAGTAAAGTACAGAGGGCAACAAATATGTTTTAGCAGCAGAATGCTGGTTTAAAGCAGATCTTAAAGTGGTAGTAAACTATAAAGTAAAGCCAGCCATGAACAGAGCATTTTTCTTTCCTGCAAAAACAAGTTTCAGGAAAGAAAATTGCTCATCTTTCCTATCAACACAGTCAGGGGTGATGGGAGAATCTCTCCCACTGAGCTATTGTGTTCTCCTGGCAGAGGGGCAGGAGGAGCCATGCCGATTGGCAGAACACAATGGTTACTGCTAGCGGCTATATTAGCCACTAGCAGTAATCGCATGTAAAATCTGACAGGCTGGCTGTACCCAAGTTGATCGATAGATAACTTGGGTAAATTCAGCCTGCCTATACATGGTTAAAATCTCAGCCGGTCCTGGCTTAAGACTTTGATCTATGGGTAAAAGAAGCTTATCTGTAGTCTGGCCCAAATCTAGGGGAGTGCAGAAGTGAGATGTGCCCCCCCCCCCCCGGTCTCTTGAGAATGCATTCACAGAACTCTGATGAGGATACCTGATGTAAGGTCAGGACCCTGAAGTGGGGGGGGGGGTGGCTGACCTTTGGCTCAGATGGGGACCTTGATGTGGGGTGGAACTCTGATGTAGACTCTGTCAATAGATAGCTAGTTGAACCCATGTCGGTCGGACAGTCTAAAATGTACGCTAATGACGATCAC
>BLSH010532960.1:573121-584608 GCA_018402905.1 Glandirana rugosa | reverse complement strand
GAAGTCCCCTCCGCTGCCACAGTGACCCGCCCCCGGCCCCGCATCCAATCACCCTCAGGGCAGCCAATCAGCCTATGCATGGCCGCAGGAACAAGCGCACATGCATAGGCTTGAATGGCCGACCAATAGGCAAAAGAAAAAAAAAAAAAAGAGAGTCAATGTACCGGCGCCACCTGTAGGTGGGCGGGGTTGACTTTTTTTTTTTTCTTTCCTCTTTTGCCGGCGGGGAGGCGGCGCCCCAGCGCCCCTCCCACACCAGCCGCCGCTGGTTAGGACTACATAACACCTCCCCCATTTCCTCATCTTCATAACATAGTTGAGGAGTCCATCATTGGAGCTTACATACACTATAAAAACCGGCATCCAACCATCAAACCTGCTAAAGTGGTAGTAAAGTCCCCATGGTTTACTTGTACCTACAGGTAAGCCTATAATAAGCTTACCTGTAGGCACAGTAAATATCTTGTAAAATTGCAAGGTTTAGGAGATATTTACTATAGAAGCAGCCAGTGACGTCACCTGGGCATGCACACTGCGCTCTCAATGAACAGCGTGCCATCCATTGAGAGAGCAGTGCCGCAGCTGTGACGTATGCCGAAGCCCGCGAACCTGGAAGGAAGACCAGGTGAAGATGGAAGTAGGTGCTCACTGTGATAAAAAAAAAGGAATGTAAATATTTATCTCTTCATCAGCACTTCTCAACCTTTTTTCCACTTCAAAGTACTGTATATAAAACCTCAAGGCACCCCAGTCTAAAATATTAAAAATGTAAATGTTACCTATCAATGGGAAACCTGATCCTGGGACCTACCATGGTGTAATTAACTCCACATTGGAAGGCCTCCTTCACATCAGAGGCTCTCCCATCACATCATAGGTCCATTCACCATATCAGAGGTCCCCCATCACTTCAGAATTCCCCCTTCACATCAGAGGTTCTCGCATCACACCAGAACCCCCTTTTACATTGGACTCTCCCCTTCACAACAGAGGCTCCCCTATCACATCAGAAGTCATCTCAGACATCAAAGTTTTCCTATACATGGTTACCCCCATCACATTCCACTCCCTGGATCAGAGTAATGCGTCACCATGGCATGAAAAACGTCCTTGCATCCTGACCCTAGAACGTTATTGGCTGTTAAGGAGCTGGTGGCAGGCATGCTTGCACCATGGCAAGTGCTTGTGGCACTCCAGGGGATACAAGACGGCACCCCAAGGTGCTGGCACCACCATGGTTGAGGAACACTGCTGCCAAATACATGGTGCAATGCAATGCTAGAGTCAAACCTTCGGTGAAGCTGGCCTAGAAAGCACAGACATCTAAGGGGATGCCAGACAGTTCTTCTTTGATATAACTCTAGATGCAGGGTGCTTTGCAAATTACTTTATTAAAGACTTGTGAAAATCTAGACTTTTCCAGTAAACGGATTGTTAAAGCTAAACTCTGTAAAGTTAAAAAAAAACACTATTTAATGTAATCTTGTATTCATTAAAAAACATAATAAATTCTTGCATGTAGAACATGAGGGGTAATGATCTGCTCACTCACTTACTAGTATTATTATATGCTATTATTATTGTTATTATCTATTATTGCTTATTCACTCTCTCCTCCTTTACTATTCTGCTTCCTTATTGCCCAATCAGCAAGCTGGGGTTGTTTGACACAGTGGCGTTGATTTACTGATCAACTCCAATGTTCCTGTCCAAGAGGTAAAACACCTGACTGTTCTGTCTGGTAGGGGTGCCTGGATCAGAAGACTAGTCCAAAAATCCCTTGGATACTGTCCAGCTGGTCATCCCAAAAAGCCTAAATCTAAACTGTTTCAGCATTTTAGGCTAAAACAGATTTTTGTTTCATACATTTACAAATATATGTGAAGTTATACTGTTATGTTCCCACCTATTGTATGTATATAAAGCAACAAATGCATTGAGAGCAGGAATATCTAGGAGGTAGCTCCTTTTTCCTAACAACACACCGGAAGGCCATAATCGCTCAATGGCAGCTGAAGGTCCCCAGTGTGTGTCTTTACGAAATTCAAGCAATAAAAAATGACAGTCGTTCAGATTCATTTATGATATAGGATGTGTGCGTATTCGCTCCTCCTGCTAACCATTTCATGAGCAGGTCTAAATCAAGAGAAAAACATAAAGCTCTGCTCTGAAAAAACAATGGTGTCATTCCTTACTGCATGTCACATATCAGTCATACGTAAAAACCAAATATTATTACCCCAATGTATCTATATGTATTTATATACTAAACATAAAAATTCTAACATTAACCCCTTATTATTATTTGCATTATGTCAATGGACCATCTATCCGTGTCTTCTTCACTGCCTATTCACTGCGACTTCAGGAACTTAATATGTACAGTCTGGAGGAAAGAAGAAGGGGGGAGACATGATTGAAACCTTTAAATACCTCAAGGGGGTGAATAAGGTTCAGGAGGGCAGTCTTTTCAATATGAAACCAAAATCAAGAGCACGGGGACCTCAAACTAACTGGAGGGAAGTTCAAAACGAATCTTAGAAAGTATTATTTTACTGAAAGGGTGATTGATGATTGGAATAAATTACCAACAGAGGTTGTGAGACAATCAACAGTAAATGGCTTCAAACATGCTTGGGATAAACATAAATCTATAGTCAGACAACAAGGTTAATGTAAAAAAAAAAAGTATAAAAAAGAAAAAAGGGGCAGACTCGATGGACTACTCAGTCTTTTTCTGCCGTCACTTTTCTATGTTTCTATGTTTTGCTTTTTTTTTTGTGGCATATTGTCTGGTATACTTTCGGGTCAATTGCTTTGGGTCTGTGCACGTGTAGCGCTACCCCTGAAGGAGCCGCTTAGAATGTTCAGTCTGTTACTCTGCCTCTAAACCCCAAAGAACTGTCCCAGCCCCTCTGGCACACCTTGACCCACTCTTTAGGATAATTCCCCTTTAAATATGACACAGTAACGAAACACTCAAATTTGAGTAAATCAATTATATTTACTGATTGGACGTTGCGTTGAGTTCTTAGGAGGGAACTCACTTCAAAGGGCAACAGTAACCAGTTTAGTAAACAGATGCAGAATTTTAAAATATCACATCTGGTCAATGATGAAATAAATTATATTAAAAGGATATGAGAATGAAGATATTCACCATTCCTTTAAACTCTTGATTTATAACAGCAAAACAGTATCTATATGTCTGTAGAAGATCCTCCAATAGAGCTTAATCAATATCTTATGGTCAATGAGAAATTTAGAAGAATAATGAGCATATAAATATAATGAGTGAAAATAATCAGAAGAACACACTCTATTATTATGTATTTTAAAATGACTGACCATCAGATATATTGATAACACTCAAGGGAAATTAGTCAAAGTTATTGTAACTTTAAAAGGGTTCATACATACATTAACACAACAAACGTCACTAATCACAACAATGGTCCAACTGAAATTTCCCCTGCTCCAATTCAGAGAGTTCTCCTGGAGAACTATCTTTATATTCGGTCAGTGAGAAATAGTGCTGCAATAGAAGGAATCCTGGTGAATAAAGTTTAGTCTAAAACTTTGGCCGGCCTGTAATACTTCAATTGTCCAGTACCTGAATCACTGTGTCCCCCAACCCCTGAGACAAGGAACAATAGACAAGCCTGATTGAACTCCAAAAGAAACCCCTTTGTAGTGAATTCTGACTCTAGGAAATTCCAAGTAGTAAAGGTAGGCCTGTGCACAGGTTATTATATTCCTCTGGTTAAGGGGAATCTGTCTCTATGGAAGATGTATGAAAAGCCACTGAATATACTCAAAAATAGGCATCTTATTTTGCTCACCACACCGACCAATTCTCAGGGAAGCAGTCCGGCTGTTCAGGCTGTGCTGAAGGCGCTGGAACTGATGGTATCTGCTTGCTCTTTACTTTAGGGAAAACAGCTTCTACTGCTTGAGCAATTCTCTCCGGATCGACCGATGCTCACTCTGTGGACGCCGCCGACTCTGGAACTGACTCGGATGCTGGTATGCTGGTCCCGCAGGTCACTCTCTGGAACGCTGTAGCACTAGATGTAAGCCGCAATCTGGCTGATGTAATACACAGGTCCCTGCTGGTCGACCACGCTGTCCAAAGAGGCCGGAGAAGGCCGCAGCCTCTGCTTAAATAGTCTCCCATGAGGCACTGTTCTTTTTCCCATCAATCCTTCTCTCCTGCACAGTCTTGTGGGAAATGTAGTTCTTCCTGAAATCAGCTATAGAGAAACTTCCTGGGAGTGAACCACAAACCCCAGGATGCACTGCTCTGCTGGAATAAACACTGTGTTGTAAAATATGACAATATAATCTTCTTTCTTTGGCCACTAGAGGGAGTCAGCTCCACATGACAACACTGTACTCTGAAATGCAGGCATAGATATGCACATGCTCCCTGCTACACACATAGAGCTTAGTTTGCATTTGCTCTATGAATTTGCTTCTTTTATGGTTTTACCAGTCTGGTTCTGATTCTGTCTCTGCAAAGCTGTCTCTAATTTTGGTATCATCTGGTAATCCTGGATCTGGGTATGGATCAGTCGATTTGGTTTTTGTATGAACTCTGTATATATGTTCATGATCTATTGAAAGTGGACCTCTACTGCGGAAGCTGTACTCAAAAGAAGTCAAGTTAAGGTCCAAGGACAAGTCTCTACTAATGCAGATACTCCCTGCCGCTGATCTTTTCCCCATTAGAGAATTATTGTACTTTGTTCCTCAGTCAATGTATATCTGGGTGGAGGGGACTCCTTGTTAGAGGAGCAGGACTTTGCTTCCTTGGCAGACATTCTCTGGATGGACTTATGCTCTACTGAAGGGAAAGTAAACTGAGGACTGGTGGGGTACTGATCAATGAACACAAGAAGTTGGAAGAAGCACAGACCCGCTAAATCAGTGGTTCTCAACACTGTCCTCAAGTACCCCCAGCAGACCATGTTTGCAGGTTTTCCTTTATCTTGCACAGGTGCTTTAAATCCGAGTCAATGGCTTGGTATTTTGTACAGCTATTTTATGCAAGAAAAATTCCCAAAACATGGCCTGTTGGGGGTACTTGAAGACAGGGTTGAGAACCACTGCTCTAAATGACTGCAACAGAATTAAGATCCTGGCACTATAGATGCGAGGAATAAATGCTTCTATCAAGGTATTTTTGCAGTTTTAGACTTAAATTTTAAATTTAACCTCACTTCCTGTCCCTATAGCTGCCTGTGATGGCAAGGCAAGAAACAAGGAGGGAAGACAATATGTACATAAAGACATACAGTTCTAACAATCTGACAGATACCCTATTAAAAAAGAAGTGGGTTTTGTAGTCAAGGTTCCCATTGGAAAGGTCTCTCATTTACTCCTCTCCTACCAATGACGTCAGAACACCTGACGGGTTTCATGCAACTTGATCCTACCTGCAGGTACAGTATATCAATGTTGGGCTCATTATTTGGCAGTTTTTTAAATCAACATTGGGCCTAAAATAAGTGAAAGTCCACTTTGAAAGTGAACATGTTCTTCTCCTTTAGTAAATTGACCACAATTTATTTATGCAGTTGCAGTGGCGGCTAGTGCTCCATTTTTTGAGGGGGGTGGCAAAACAAACCATAAGCCCCCCCCGGTCGGTAAGTCAAACCCACAACCCCGATTACATGGTAAACCAAACAGCACCCTCCCCATCGCTCGCCCGTCTGCCCACCAGCCCCCCACTTACACCATCTAGGCCGCGGGCAACTTCGGCTTCCCCCTGCGTCTCCTCCTCCTCGCTGGCCAATACAGTTGCTTTTTCTCTCAGCCAATCGGGTCTTAAGACCTGCTTCCTGATTGGCCGGGAGGAGAAGCAGGAAGTCAATAGCGAATATTAATTCACTACTGTCACACAACTGGGTGGGCTCAGGGTGCAAAGCCCACCCTTTTTTTAAGCCAATTAGAGCCTCAGGCTCTAATCATGTGCCTAAAAAAAAAGCCCCATTGAAATCCATGCGTCTGGCACCCTGCATGTAGATTAGGGGTCTGGGCCCCTGCGCCCCTAATGGAGCCGCCACCACTGTGCAGTTGTGATTCTAAAAGCCAAAAGGGCTTAGGGCTCATTCACACCATACGTGCATGAAAACTGATGGTAACTGAAGGGAAATCCGCACAGATTTCACTTGCAGAGACATCAGTTTAACATCAGTTTTCATGCTCGTCAGTTATGTGCCCTATTCACACCAATGTTGATGTCATATCGTTTTTTTCCCATGCAGAAAACTGCATACATTTTTCAGATTCCTGCTCAGAAAAAATGTGCACGTTGTGGTGTGAACAGGGAACATAGAGAACCATTGTTTTTGTTGTGCCCTTGCAGGGCACATGCAGAAAAACTGACGAATCTGCCCCATGGTGTGAACGAAGCCTTAAAGTGGTTGTAAAGTCAGGATAATAAATAACGGCCATCCCCTCTGTTTTATCACGATCTAAAGTGCTGTGTGTCCATTTTTCTTTAATTCTAATTCTAAATACCCTCTTTCACAGAACCGATGTATGATCAGGTGACCTTCCTTTGCTTGCCTTCACCGATCTAAGGAATACGATGGGAGGCGCTGAGATACCCCTCTGACATCAGCCAGGCAGCAGAGGAAGGTCACGTGAACGCACATTGATGCTGTGGTAAAAGATATTTAGGAGTATAATTTTAAAAAAATTGACACACAGTACTTTATATCCTGATAAAAGAGAGGGGATTGGCAGTTATTTATAAATGGTATTTTCAAGCCACAGGGAAGAGCAGCAGGAGGGGAGGGCGGAGAGGAGAGCACTCTCACACACAGGCTTCGGAACTGACAGGCAGGGTGGGAGGGGGAGAGGGAGAGACTCAGAGCAGAAAGCAGAGAGCAGGCACATAAACTGACCACTGTATCATGGTTTAGCAGCCATGATTATTGTGGTCAGCACACACAGGGGGACACAAGAACAGGCAGGATCAATCAGGTATTTTATATCATAGAAAATGGACATATTACATGGCACAAACACTATGCTATAGATCTTGCCTTAAAGGAACAGAAGCTATTTTTTTTTTCATTTTAGGGTTACAAGCTCTTTAACCACTTCAATACCGTGCAGTTTTTCCCCTTCCTGCCCAGGCTAATATTCAACTTTCAGCACTGAAACACTTTGAATGACAATTGCGTGGTCATGCAACACTATACCCCAAAAATATCATCTTGTTCACACAAATAGAACTTTCTTTTGGTGATATTTAATCACCACTGGGTTTTTTTATTGTTTGCTAAATTAATGAAAAAAGACCGAAAATGTAAAAAAAAAACATGTTTTTCTTTGTTTCTATTATAAAATTTTGCAAATAAATAATCTTTCTTCATGAATTTTGGTCAAAATGTAGGGGAGGAGCCTCACGTTCGCACGTCACTTTGTGGCCATCAGGAACCGATTGTATATGCGATAACCAGCTGGCACGGCTTAATGTGCTTTATCCTGTAAGTGTAATTTTATGCTTTGGGGCTAATTAAACAGTCCAAACGGAGAGCACTAGATTGTCTGTTTCTTTTACATACACTGCGGGAGTCTGTGATCCATATCGGTACAAACCAGAGGTTTGAGGGCCATTGAGGTAGGTTTTGAGGGATGAATGCGCATTAAAGATAAAAGTGAGGTGAGCGGCCAATCTTATTGGTGGAGGATCTGTTAGCAGCACCCTCTGATCTTTGTGCACCCATCGGAAACCTGGCTGTCCCTGTTTGGATCTATTTCCTACTTACACATTATGCTTGCATATAGCAGTGCATTACATTGCTATATGCAATCATTGTACTGAATGAAATCGATTCATTCAGTTTGTTTTGTTGTGATTAGCTATGATTGGTCAGAGCTAATCACATGGCACAGATGGGCTGTGATTGGCCCAGTCTGCACCATGTGATCACATTGACCAATCACAGTTAGCAACACAGTTATATAAAATGGATGGCTTAAACAGAAGCCATCCAGTGAATACAACTGTCATGTGACCTGGTGTGATTGATGACAGCGGTCACATGGTACCAGCAGCGGGCCAGTACAGTGATTAATCATCGTCTTTGTCCAGTGGACGCAGCAGGTGACAGATGGCACTGCTGCACGGCCGTGATCCGGGTGGACATCACATGACGAGAAGTTCCTGTCGGCGTCATTATGCCATTTGCCGGGCGGGAACCAGTTAACCGGTTCCTGACTGGCTCACGTACATTCACTGCTGCAGAGTGGCACTGTAGCGGAAATCGCCGTTTGTAAACGGCGGTTTACTCGTGCGTGGCCAGCGGGCGGGAGCACGCCGCCGGTGCCGCATTCTCGTGCCCGCCGCACTCTGCAGCAGTGTGGTCGAGGGTCCGGTGGACTCAATGTCCGCCGGCTACCTGTGATGACCTGGCCGAGAAGAAAAACATCGAACCGCCGATGTGAACACGGCGGTTCTCTGTTCTGTCAGGCGGCATGTCACTGGGATCAGTTAAATCTCTGGTGCCCCTGGCAACCCAGCCCCCTCACAGTTAGAACACGCCTAGGGAACACAGTTAACCCCTTCCCTGCCCCCTGGAGGTTAACCCCTTCACTACCAATGACATTTACACAGTAATCATTGGATATTTACATTTCTGATCGCTGTATAAATGTCATTGGTCTCAAAAAAGTGTCAAAAATGTCCGACATGTCAGCTGCAATATCGCAGTCCCGATAAAAATCACAGAACATTACTTGTAAAAAAAAAAAAAAAATAGTAAAAATGCCAGAACTGAACTCTCTGATTTGTAAACGCGGCAACTTTTGCGCAAACCAATATCAATAAACGCCGATCACGTTTTTTTTTCACCACAAATATGAGGAAGAATATATATCCGGCCAAAACTGATGAATTAATTTGTTTTTTTATATATTTTTATATATTTTTTTTTGGATATGTATTATAGCAAAAAGTAAAAAATACTGTTTTTTTTTTTTTCAAAATTGTGGCTCTTTTTTTTGTTAATAGTGGTGATCAGAAGTGACACAGAGGTGACCAAATATCACCAAAAGAAAGCTCTATTTGTGGGAAAAAAAGGGTGTCACACGACCGCGTAATTGTCAGTTAAAGTGACGCAGCGCCGAATCGCAATAAGTGCTCTGGTCCTAATGTGGGAAATCCTTCTGGTCCTTAAGTGATTAAAGTCTAATTTATTTTATTTTTGTTTTAATTGGAAGTGGTCAATTGTTAGTCCTTCTGTCAGGTTTCTCTTGTTGTCTATCTTTCCAGTGTTGGCTCAAAATTTGGGGACTCAAATATAATCAGAGGAAATCTCTCAAATGAGTTGAGATACAGCAACAAAAGGACTGCTTAGTAGAATGCGGTTTCCTGTACTGCTGACCCATAACATAAAAAAACACATGCAGTACAGGCCTGTAATCCTACATACACATTTCCCTTTGACTTACTTCTTTAAAGACCCTGCAACTATGAAAAATGACCTGTTGATCTGCCAGAAATGCACCCAGCTCCTAAGTCCTGTTGTGGACTGACAACACACAGCATGTTTTGGACTAAGTGGTGTCAGCCCTCCCAGCTGACTTTTGATAAACTATTCAGTCTGATTATATTGTCTCCTTGGTTTTCTAGAACATAGATATAATATAGACGCACCTCATCCCTAGAAAGTGGTACTAGAAAGGCAGGCAAAGTTTCCAATAGGCAAAAACAAAAGTGCAAACCAAAGTCTATAGAAATAATCCACATAAATAGTGCAAACAGTGCAGAATATTGTGCAGAAAGTGCTTAAATCATGCACAATCCAAACAGTCCAATGGTAACAGTATCCAAATGTGCCAATTGTATTTCAGTAATATGCAAAAAGTGTCAGAAAGTTCAAACTCTCCCCAGTCCGAAGATGAACAATGACAACATCAATTGTAGCAGACACTGGGGTAGTGCAGCATACTTTGGACCTGTGAGTAAATTCTGTGCCGCTCCGTCGTGCCCCTTTCACCAGGCACCCTGATCACACACCCCACTTATCAGATATAGTGGATTCCCATCACAGGAATATAACAGCGCCTAGTGGTAGTGGGTGAGAGCTCAGATCTTCCTGCATCCTGGGACCGCTGGTGCTGAGATGGAAGAAATTTCCCGGTCTCCAATGCACAGGGATGAAAAGAAGAGAGGGTAGCCCGATCGTGAAGTACAAAGCGTTTATTTCTCAGGAACGTTACAAGCAATGGCAAATGAACTGAAACTGAAACAGGGGACGCAAGAGAGTATCTCCCTGTACTGCTGACAGCGGAAGTGACGAGTCACGGTCTCATTTCCCGACCTTTATTGGTACACATTTATGGGCCTATCCCGTTCTAAGATAGATTTGGAATAAGGGGCCCATCTAGGGTTGCCACATCATCCCTTTAATCCAGGACACATACTAATTACTCAGGTTCTGTGGCTGATTAAGGTGGTAATTAAACTCACTCGGTACCTTATCTGCATTAAATTAGCCTCAAAACCTGTGTAATTCATATGTGTCCTGGATTAAAGGGATGATGTGGCAGCCCTAGGCCCATCACATTTGTGGTTATTAGGGAGAGCGCGGTGATCTATTACATTCTTTGCACACAGGTTATTACCCACACACGTGCAGCTCTTCCCCGCATTACAATTCACCTATCTTCATTAGTGAACGCATATATTTTCAGTTGCGCTGGTTTTTCTTTTTCTTAAAGTTCCCAATAGGATTATACGGTGCAAGAGGATAAAGTCCAGATCAAAAACAGATTCAGAAAACATCAAAGCTTTACTATTATTTTATTGTATACAAATTTGAAAAGGATAAAGGAAGTGAATGAAGCATATACAAATAATTCATTTTGTAAATGGTGGTAAAAATGTGACGGTGATGCAAATAGTAAAGTTTGTCAGGCTCTCATCCCGACATGTTTCTCCTATCACAGGCTTCCTCAGGGGATTTAGTTGACAGCCACTATACATATAAGCTTTAACAACAAAAAATACAAAGTAAGTATAAAAGAAAAAAAGAGGAAAAAAAAACAATGCAGTACATAATAATACAGATCCATGTGTTTCAGCTAAGAGCCTATGTATACACTGTATGCAGAATTATTAGGCAAATGAGTATTTTGACCACATCATCCTCTTTATGCATGTTGTCTTACTCCAAGCTGTATAGGCTCGAAAGCCTACTACCCAAAAAAAAAGGAGAAAAAAAGAAAATATGAATGAAACATAAAAAACAACAATTTCGAATATACATATCACCGACAGTTGATTTAGGGGACTCCTTCGGACACTATCCTCTTTGTACAGCCCTACTCTCGGACTGTTTGAAATGATAAACGTAGTGGCAGTGTAAAAATGGTGGTAAATGTTTTACTTAATAAACATATACGAAGTAAGTGAAGGAAATAGGAAAAGTTTAAACATATGTTATTTTATTATCATTTCGAAACTAC
>BLSH010532960.1:529913-558420 GCA_018402905.1 Glandirana rugosa | reverse complement strand
GAAACCACGCTGTCTATCCCGCCAAATTTTGAGCAGCATACACAATACAAATACTATAATATAACAGATGAACAGTGTATCTACGATTACCCCAAGTTGCCCACATTCATTACTTGGACACATCAGCAAGGTTATGCAATTTTATGTATTTTCCCCCTTCTAGCTCTTTGTGCTCTGAGGGTACGTTTCTTTCTCTTGGTCTAAGCAAAACTGTTGCTAATAGCAACCAAGCAACTGCCCCTAGTACCACAGTCAATATTTCAAATATAAACAAAGAATTTGCACATGGATTACCAGTATCATTCATTTGGGCAAAATCTTAACTTCGCTCTATAAAAACCTTGTTAATACACACCCACTCATACAGGGTAGCTGTTAATAACTTTCAATTAGTATGCATAAACATCAACATTTAGTATAGTTCCATGACACACAGACAATACACTATCATTCAGAGGGCACTTGTGACGTCATAGGCATCAGAGCGGTACATAAATGACCTTCACCTTTGGGCGATAAACCCAGGCCTCCCAGCTTTTGACGTTTTAGGCAACCCTCTCATTCTCACAAAAACAATTTTAGTACTCTGCGTTAGTTAAAACAACAACAACAACTTATAGACAAACAAAACATAAAATATCACCCCTCTTGCTCAGGTCCTTTTTAGATTGCGTTATCTCAACACATGATCTGTCTTCCCATCGGCAATTTACAAGTACAATTTGACAATATGTGATATTACTCACGTTTTTGGGCCCGTCTCACTGTAATTGCAGGCCAAGTAGAATACAGATCTTGTGCTTGAGTTTAGCAATCCGAGTTCTTCACGGCAACATTGATGTGAAGGGTTTTCTCCAACACCTGAAAATACTCGAGCAAGATGGTTCCAAATTAAAAGAGATTTATTATTGCATATATATATATACGGAAAACATTAATATACATTAAGTCATGTATATCTCAGAATGCTTCGGTCTCATGTAGTGGGCTCCAGCCTTTTATGCTGTTTTTACCATGAACACTCCCAGTATGCGTGTCTGCTTATCTGGTTATCTGTGTCCCCCATTCTACTATTGACGTACAAACGTGACTTAGCAATCTCCATACCTTACATACAAATTGTTTATGAAATGCAACATATTATCTCAAGCTGCTAACACCCAAAATGTTATCTATACACTTCTCATCTGTTATGCGCATGACTTAAATATGTCTTTGTCATTTAGGCTGCCGACAATGAAAAACGAAACTTGTTATTCAGTTATCCTGTCTGATGACTAAAGCAAACAGAACACTTAATTAATAGAGACAGAAATATATCTATACAGATACATATATAGTGATACAACATGATCATAAAATTCCCTATACACACCATGGATCTATAATCACCGTCCAAAGGCTTTTACTGCAGAGAGATTACATCACAGAGACAAGTGCAACATTTTGGAGTTGCACAGGACCCCTTCATCAGGCATGTGATAAAGTGTAGCAGTGGCAAAACAGAATATAAATACATTAACCACCAATCAGAACATGCAAACAATGGAATAATGGGGCTGCCCCCATCCTCTGACATCAGATGACGTCAAATACCGCCAAAATGCATTAAAAAACTATTGGTGACAAGGTTAAATAACACAGACATAAAAATGTAATTCCCTACTATTGGGGGATGCAGTCCATATGGATTATAACAATGTATTTGCAACGGATCGGGCACATTAGCTAGGTGCGCCCTATCCAAACCTGCTGTCACTAGGACCCAGGAGTAAAGCCACCAACCAGCAGAGCCGACCGCCAATCAGAGCGTGCCACGTATGCTGCGTGATGGCAACCGTGTCCCATGCATTCTGGGCACGGAAAACAAACCCCATGTCTGGGTGGCCACCAGGGGTGCGAAATATGGAAACCAGTAAAGTACAGTCTTATCTATATTCCTATCACACACGTTCCTGGAAAACAAGGCTCAGCAAATGGTGGGTGTTGCGGCGATTACCAGCTGGATCCCGGAAACATCAAGACATACGTGGAGTGTTCTGATTGGCGGCCTGCTCTGCTGGTTGGTGGCTTTACTCCTGGGTCCTGGTGACCACTGGCTTGGATCAGGCGCATCTGGCTGATGTGCCTGATCTGATGCAAATACATTGTTATGATCCATGCGGACTGCATCCCCCAGTAGTAGGGAATTTAGTGTTTACGCCTGTATTATTTAACCTTGTCACCATTATTTTTCTAATGCATTTTGGCGGGATTTGACGTCATCTGACGTCAGAGGATGGGGGCGGCCCCATTTTTTAAATTGTTTGCATGTTCTGATTGGTGGTTGATGTATTTATATTCTGTTTTGCCCGTTACACTTCATCACATGCCTGACGAAGGGGTCCTACGCGACTCCGAAACGTTGCACTTGTCTCTGTGATGTGATCTGTCTGCAATAAAAGCCTTTGGACGGTGATTGTAGATCCATGGTGTTCTGGCGAATATGTACACTTACCCCTCTACTTTTTTTTTGTTTTCCTTTCTTTCTTATTTTTTTTTCTTTTCTTTTCTCCTTCCCCCTTTTTTGTATTCTGTTATTCACAACCCCTTTGTTTCGATGATAAATGTTAAGGACCAAGATACTATGACTCTTCCTGGCATTAAGAAGTTGCAGCGTGTCTAATTCTGTTTCTAGACAAGTTACAAGAGCTGTTTAAAACATTATATTTATTGTGAAAAGACATGTTTCGTTATTGGCCTTTCCTCTCCACTAGTATTAGAATTCATTTCTATTATATAGGCGTAATGGTCCCTGCGTGGTGTTTTTATATCAAATATCATATACACGCTAATATTGTAGTGTTTATTAGAGATTTGAGAATTGCTGTTTTCTGAGATGTACAGGGTGGGCCATTTATTTGGATACACCTTAATAAAATGGGAATGGTTGGTGATATTAACTTCCTGTTTGTGGCACATTAGTATATGTGAGGGGGAAAACTTTTCAAGATGGGTGGTGACCATGGTGGCCATTTTGAAGTCGGCCATTTTGAATCCAACTTTTGTTTTTTCAATAGGAAGAGGGTCATGTGATACATCAAACTTATTGGGAATTTCACAAGAAAAACAATGGTGTGGTGGTTTTGATATGTGTAAGCCATAAGATTGAAAGCAAAAGATGTGTTTTTTTTATTGAATATGACAATAAATCCATAAATGTGAAAAACCAAATTCTTTATTCCTTCTATCAATAACAATAGTCAGATACAATAACATTGATCCATACCATACAGAGATATGAACCTCATATACATTAACGCTGCCAAAAGCAGCCAATTGTGTACATTAACTACATATTACAGTACAAAACAGATACATCTCTTTTGTGTTACCCCAAAGAAATTCAAGGTGTACATACTAACACGTATTCTGTTCATTCCAGTGCAGTTTATTTGAAAAAAAAGTGGCCTTTTTGTGCTTTGTATACATTCTCTATAGGTACGGTGCCAATTGGACAGCAAGACACGTAAGACTGGTATTTGGTAGTGAAAAATGTAAAAACAATTCCACCCAAATGTAAAATGAAATTGAGTTTGACTTGTTAAAGTAGATCTAAAACCAAAAATTATTTTTTTATCATTTCTGATACCATATGGAATGGTTCAAACCCGGTATTTTTTTTTTTTTTGATGTCTGTCCATCAATGGGAAATGTCCCTTAACTTTTTGTCTTGAAGGCAAAAATTGGCTTTAGATACACTTCAAATAAACATTCAAGATTGTAATTGCTACCACTGCAAACTTCTACAGATTCTAGAAATATCCCACATCAATCCTCTCAACCTTCACCTCAGTGGGCAAGCATAAAAGTAGTCAGAAAATTCTTATAGATAACTATTTCTTTGACTGTAGAAGTATGAAAAAACTGAGACATGTCCAGCATGTCTCAGTTTTAGTGGAGGATCCAATGAACAAGGTATGATGTAAATAGTCAAACTGCACCCTATTTGAATTGATCAGTTTGAATAGCGTGCCATACCAACCAACTGCAATGGAGTATTTTTAAAGGCACAGTACAGAAGATAAAACACAGTAGAATTATTGCTTAATTTTAGAAAAAAAAAATACATGTCTATACATTCAGTGTTATTTTTTAGGCAGATTTTGTTTTTTGAGTAAATAAAGAAAAACATTGGCTGGTTAATTAATTATTAAGCTACCTTAGATAATGGCTGATACCCCTTATTTTATTCTCCTATTGCCTCCTTAACACACTTATAATGGAATATTACTAGCTTGCCTACATGATGTGGAGAAAACACAAAGGCTATAACACAATACACAAAGACAAATGCCTTTTTTTATTTTAGTTGTATCCAGGTAGATCTATAGTGGGATTAGACAAAAAGTATTTAAAGTGTATGTAAGGCAAAAAACTTTTTTTGGTTGTGGATAGAGACAAGAATAAAGACACCTGTGAGGGCCTTTTTGCCATCTGTGTCCCATCAAGGAGATTTTCCTCCACTTCCTGTCTGTTACACAACCGGAGTAAAGCCTCATACACACACTTAGATTTTCGGACGACAGAACATCTGTTTTTTGTTGGATGTTTGTCTCATGTCGAAAGTGAAGAACGTCCTAACAATACGAAAATTTTCGTACGACCGAATTCAACGTCAGAAGTGATGTCATGTGTTGAATAGCTTTGTATGTATTTTTTAGTTTCCAAGCATGCGTAGTCTTGAGTAGTCTTGATCGTACAATTTTTTTTTCGTACGAAAACCATAAAATTAATATTTTGATAATTGATTGGGCTGTTGTCTTGAGGTATGAAAGTCTTCACATCCAGCTTTTGTCGTCCAAAAAATAAAAATCGGCTGTCGAAAGAAGCATACTAACGGCAAGAATTTTGGAAGATCGGTTGTCGTACAAAAATTTCCATCTGAAATTTGCATCGTGTGTACGGGGCTTAAGAAGAAAAACATTCCAAAGAAAGGGAAACTGCCTTTGTAGACCTTTGTCACCTGTGATATTGTAACAAATATCAATCTGCACAATCAAATATCTAAGCGCAAATAAAACAAACGATAATAGCTGCTGTCACTAACAAGTGTTTTCACTTCACTCAAAAAAACATAAAAATACCAAAAACAGTGCTGCACTATTAATGCAAGTAGTCTATAGAGAAATAAGCATATTAAATTCATAAATAAATATCCAGTGATTGATGTGAATTCAAAACCATCAAAGAATAGTGAAAAAATCATCCAAAGTGCTTGTGCTCTCCTTCACCAGTCTCGTAGGCTGCTCACCTCACATCTGAATTAAATCAGCAGTGTTCCCCTCCGGGGATAATAGGGAAGGCTGAACATGGTCCTGGTAATATCCTTCTTATTCAAACCACCTGCTCCTAAGGGACATGAACCTCGATCGTCACGCCTGATGGGTAAGTAAAAAAGGAAGGCAAAATCTAGTGCTCTCTGTTTAAAATATTTAATCATGTAAAATAAGGAAAACAACTCACAAGAATGGCACTAAAAGCTGTGCAGGCTGGAAACACTTCCAGACACAATGAGTTTCAAGATAACTGAGATGTAACGTTGATACGCAAGTTCCGCCCCTTTGGGGGGCTTTTAATGCCATTCTTGTGAGTTGTTTTCATTATCTTACATCAATAAATGTTTTAAACAGAGAGCACTAGATTTTACCTTCAATCACTGGATATTTATTTATGAATTTAATACACTTATTTCTCTATAGACTGTTTATTTCGTTTTTTTATATTATTATCAACTTTGTAGATGTCATCATCATTGATTAATTATTAGCATTAATAGCGCAGCACTGTTTTTGATATTTTTATATACACTATATTGTCAAAATTGGGACACGTGCCTTTACACACACACATGAACTTTAATGGCATCCCAGTCTTAGTCTGTAGGGTTCAATATTGAGTTGGCCCATCCCTTTGCAGCTATAACAGCTTCAGCTCTTCTGGGAAGGCTGTCTACAAGGTTTAGGAGTGTCTATGGGAATGTTTGACCATTCTTCCAGAAGTGCATTTGTAAGGTCAGTCACTGATGTTTACCCTTGCTTCCTATTTATTTAACAACTTAATCAATTTCTGTATCAGAGACATTGATCAACAGAATCTAAAAGGTGAATATTCCAAGCAAAGACATGGGGGTTGATTTACTAAAGGCAAAAAGACTGAGCACTTTGCAAGTGCAGTTGCTCCAGAGCTTAGTAAATGAGGGGAAGCTCTGTTGACTTCCATCATCCAATCATGCACAAGCAAAAATTAATTTTTTTAAAAAATGTCCTTGCATGAGATTGGATATTCTGTGCAAAATGAAGCTTTACCTCATATACTGAGCTCTGCAGCAACTGCACTTGCAGAGAGCAACTGCATTTTACAAAGTGCACAGCCTATTTGCAAATCAACCCCTAAGTTTGACTCTCCCACACAGAGACACAGACAGCAATTTTTAACACTTCTATACCCTAAAAAAAATTTTGGCTTTACATACACTTTAAACTTGCTTAGTATATGAAGTATTTCGATTTTAGATTCTGCATATAAATTATAGATTTTGACGGCAAATCTATACTGTGCTGCAGCTGGCTAATGGATAATTATTCAGCGTGCTTAATCCAATTAAATATAGATGTTTTGAATACAGTGTTGACCTAGATGAATGAACTCCTGAAATCAAATGTTATGTAAGAAATGAGTATACTTTTTTTATTCAGTAATGAGTATACTTTTTTTATTCAGTAATGAGTATACTTTTTAACATAAAATGTACTGTATTTAAGAAACTTGGCACACATTTTTCTAATTAAGATGAGAAAATTTGATTTACTTTCAAACTATATCCAAATTAGGGTTGTTATTTCTATTTATTTTAATACATTTTAGCGACTTAACCAGTCAGGAAAATGTTGTAATACATAAAAAATTGACTAAACCAAAATTAGCTTAATAATATGGGGTTTAAATCCAATCTGTGATGAAAACAAGTAAGTTAGCAAGCGCACATAAAAACAAAAGTAAAGTTGAAGTATAATTGTGCTTTTGACTTATTTCTCCTGATGTTTAGAGAAGCAGATCATATGGCTTCTGTTCTTTATAAAATCATCCTGCAAGCATGTCCTTCATTACACTATTTATTTTCCTATCTCATATTAATTATGCTTACTTATTTTAGATTTATTTCTAAAGCATAAGCAGCAAAGTTTTAACTTTTTTACATTTTCATTAGAAAATGCAAAAATTGCTGAATAATATATATTTTTAAAATCCATATTACTTAGGTTTAAGTATTAGGTATCAGCATCAAAAACAAAAATGTTTTTTTTTTTAAATACCTGTAAAAATACACATGTGCATTTTAACTGTTATTTATTAAAACACTATATTTATAGGAATTTTGAATGTGGGGCATAACAACCTTCTTAATGACTGTAACATGGTATGCATTTATAAGTGTCCTGTGTTTCTTTTATATTATTGATCTTTCATTATATTTTTTCTTTGAAAAATTCACTAAAATTTAAGTGAAGTGAATGGTTTAATATAGCTTTGCTAATACCATAAAATAGGATAAGATTTGTTAAAAATACATATTTATTGATCTCTGAGCAAAATGCAGGCCTTTTGGGCTTTTAGTACCTCCCTCAATTTTTTGTAGGATACAACTAGGCTTAAATAAAATTTACGTCATTTATTCAATGAAAAAAATATTTGCCTTTTATCAGATGAATACATGAAAAATTTCAAACAATAAATATATAACATGAAAATGCATATTTAATACAGCAAAAAAGTCTATTTTTGTCAGAGATCATTTTATAGAGGGGTAGTAAATATTCAGTTAGCATAGTGAATAAAGTGAAGCTGTGTTTTCTTCAATTAGCCAATCATGTGAAAGGCAACGTTTTGTTTTTTAAATTCACCTGCACATGATTGGTGCTCTTTGTCAATAACTCTCCACTTCCCTTTAATTACAAAGCTAAATTAATTTATTTTTTTCTAAATAATAAATAATATTCATTATGTGTCTGATTTACTTCCACATTTTACAATTTAAATTTAAGGTTATTGTTAAATCACATAAAGATTGTCTTTTAAAATCATTTCATTAAAAAAAAATTCTATGTATCTATGTAGCAATGAATTAGAAAATTCCTTCCTTCCCTGTAATTGTCTTTGTTTTTCAAAGTACACAACTGAATCTCCAGACTAAAATAACACAGAAGGCCAGAAGTTACATTTCATAAGTCTGTGCTTTGGAAACTAGTTTAACAAATCACATTTTTTTCATATTTCACATTAATAAAGAAAAGCTTTATATACAATTGACTGATTTTTTTTTCATTAAAAAGACCTCTAGTTGGTTGAGTGGACATTGGCACATCTTGAGTTTTAGGTATGACATTTTCAAAAAACATTCAAATTTTGCACAGAAATTCTGGAAGCACATATGCGTTAATAAGTACATCTAAGTAACACTCATGATCGTCATTTACTGAACTATTCAATAGATTTCACTAAGCACACTTCAGTCAGTGCGAGTCCAAACAAAATAGACTATAATTTAAGGCACTTCATTCTGAATGACAGAATTTAGTTTTTCTACTACAAGACTAGTGCTTGTTGCTACAGCAAAATAAAATAGGCTACTGTATACCCAAAATACACCAGCCCTCTCCATATAGTAAATTTTGATCAAATTACACTTGTACCTACTGTTATTGCATAGATCTACATTAATAATTAATACATCAAAGCTACCTTTACAACATACAGTAGATGTATATTAAATTCAAATAGATAATTAAGTAATAGTTATCCGAAGATATATGAATTTCTTTTAAAACACCTTCTGATAAGACTGCAGTAAATTGCATAAAATGCATTTAATATTCACATTACCAAAAAAAAAAACCAATCAGAATAAACACCAAAATATCTTCAGGTTTCAAACAAGTCGAACGTACCTCTAAAAATAAATAGATTTATATTTCTCTAGAAGATCTAAAAGCACTAAGTCTGAAAATCCTATCCCGCATTTCCAATTATAGCTATACAAAATATTCCCTAATGTATCTGTCGTGATTTTTAAATAAACATTCTTTACATACGGAACAGGACACAATGAACTGAGGAAAAAAAATACAAAATTCTTCACTTTACCGATGCAATTTTTTAAACCGTGTAATATAAAAGGTGTCATTTTATCCCCAAAATTAGTAAAAAAAAATAAAAATAGACAAAAAAGGGATAAAACAATATAATAAAAAATATGATATCATTATCCCATAAATTATGGTCGTCTGTTGTATGAATTTTTTTTTCTATTTGTTCAGTGATAAAGGGCAAAGTTGAACAGGATATCGATGGTCAAAACACTTTAGCTAAAAAAGGTTACCAGAACATTTGCCATGTTGGTCAAAACATTTTCTGATATAATATAAGAAATATGCAATTTAAAATTGCAAATAATTACTTTTATAAGTATTTTATTTGGAATACAGACTGTTCAGAGTTCAATAGGTAATTGGCATTGGTCTGAAATGTGCAGTTTTTGTGTAAAGTTAGGTGTGGTGCCTCTTTACATCCTTAATATCTAATACTGTAAGGTTTTCTACACAACTGCCATCTTTTTTAGATCTCTCCCTTTCTCTAAATTAATTTATATTCTAAAAATGTGAAAAAAATATCTTTTTGGGACTTAGGGCAAATGACTATTGTCAGCCGTTAAATAACCTTAGTGGAAATGAACATCTAAATCTAGAAACAATGTGCCCAATTTGGACCAAGCCGCCATTTTATCTGGGTGACTATTGGGTCATAAGGGTTTTTTCTAGAGGAAAAGAAAATCAAATCTGTCTAAAGAGCTATTTTGATTTGTATTACTGAAATGAGAATGAGGGAAGAACGCAGTACACAAGTGATGTTGTAGAGATATTTTACCCCTTCTGGTTTGTCTAATCCTATGCAAAATTAGATGATGTTACCCTGTCCTCAAATTTATCATTTGTGCATCCAGTGGTCAACTAACACAGGTCAAAACGCATCACAAAAAAGTCTCATTTTTTTATCAACCACCCAATATTTGCTCAATTAAGATAAAGATTTGGTAAATGGTTTGGCTAAGTGCTAAATACATTTCAGAATTGTATTTTTCTTTTCATTCAGAAAATGTTGTTCATTCAAGTATATTGTATCTTGGCGACCCCCAAGCTGTCACAATTCCACTACTATCTACCCTCCTGTGATCGACTGGGATTGATTTACTAAAGTAGTATAGAATATTTTTTTTTTAACACAAATGTTCATTTAGCTTAAATCCTAACTCCGCCATTTGTTTTAGTTTTGGATAGAGTGGAGTTAAAATGTCTTTTATGTGTTTATTTTTTTTTCTGTGACCTCACTGTAGAGATTTTTTCCACACTGTCTGTCCCTTTCCCACCGGCGCAAGAAACAGAAAATGCAGTTGTCACCAAGACACAAAGGCACAGTAAGCAGTAACCACATTGGATAGTTTTCCCATCACCTTCTGCCCTGTTGGGAAGCAATGGCAAATATCCTCAATAGGGACAGAAGCAGTAATAAAAAACTGGACAAAGGGACTAACCCTTCACTGTTTTATTAAAAATTTAATAAAAAGTTAAAAAAAGCTTCACCATATTCAACCATCTAAATAAACATTCTATGCTCCTTTAGTAAATCAACATCGCTATCTTAGCTACTTAGACAGAGGTGACATCTATACATTGTTGAGAAACATCCAAAAATGTGGAATCACAGATTCCAAATATAATATTTTAAAAAAGTTAATTTCATCCTGTTCAGAGACATTTTGGACATTTTCAGTTACCATGATCTTTCTGTCTCCTTATTTTATTAACAAGAAAAATGTATTGTAAAAATTGGAGAACAACATGGAAAAAGTGGATGTTTTGGCTTTAATATTACAAATGCCATAGAGATTTTCATAGGGAATCTAAATGGATGTTATGAGCAACATATATTATTTATAAATAGCTTTTTAGTATATTTTTTGCATAAGATTGGTTAACTCTTGTGTTGCATCATTTTAACATCTCTAGCACAGTGGAAGGTGGGCTCTAATGTTTTCAATGGTTGTTTCATCTGTACAATTTTTCAAGAAATGCATTTCTGCTAAAATTGAGTGAAGAATTTACATTGACGGAGTAGGTATTGAAACAATATGGCACCACATACAATAGACAAATTGCATTGCAATTCAGGAGCACTCTCGTGCCAAAATACATATTGCCTTGTGAACAGCACTATCTAATTTCTGGAACAATTTGGCACTAATTCAATTAATCCTAACGTTTAATTTTCTCACATTTTCCCTTGCCTAGTTTCCCCTTATGCCCCAAGTAATATGCTAATTAAAAGTTTAATAAAACACTTTACTTATAATAAAATAATTATAATTAAAGGACTGGGTCTTTGTGCTTTTCTATGCAAGGTAGATCATGGCTGGTGGGAAGGGACAGCATGACTTCATTACTGGGTCTATGTGCTTTTTTATGCAATGCCGGTAGATCATGGCTGGTGGGAAGGGACAGTAGAGTGTTGTACATAGCCCCCTAAAAACCTCACATTACACTGCCTCAGTACCTCTCTCAAGAACCTTCAGCTCTGAAGCAAGCAGTTGGCTGGCATTTGAGAGGAGTAACGCAAAATTCAAAATGCCTTGATGGAGGAATGTCAGTCTGGAGAAGTGGGCATATCTAGACAGGCTGCATTTGCATGCTGACTACCCTCTGATAACATTCACATGTATGCAAAAAATACTGAAGACTGAATGTTAGGCTAAAGTTCATCTGAAATAGTATAATTGCAGAAAAGTATATGTCAGGCCAATGTATGCAATAAATAAGAACCAAAAAAATAACCAAGGCTTATGCTGAGTTAGGAAAAGATGGCACCACATCCCTGATATTGTTGAAGGTTGGAAAGAAATGTGGATGGTACTTTTTAGGCACCAGTAAAAACAATTATGTAAAATACACTTTTTACACTTTATTATTAAAAAACAATAAAAACAAGAATATATCATTAATACTATATTAGATTAAAAATTAACCTCACATTTTGTAGTCATGTGACATTTACTACCTTTGTTTGTATTAGACAAAGAAATCAGACGAGTTTCAACTCAAAGAGCCTTCATCTGGGGGTTAACAACATGTTGGATTGTTGAAAGGAACCAAGTTAATTGTGCCGATAATCACATATAAATCAAAAATGGTAAAAAAATGGGGAGATTTTTGGGCTTCCAAAGGAGTATGAAACCCAACCAATTATTGGGCCTTTACACTATAATTCACTATAATTCCAAGTCAGTCAGTTCCTGAGACTTCAAAAATATCCAATCTGCAATACTATATGAGCCCAAAAAGGGCAAAAACTGTTGAAAACACAAATCCAAAAGGGGATAAAAGATGTTCCCAAAATGTCCACAGCAAATGGAAGGAATAGACCAAAGTCTGAAATCAGCATGGTATTCCTCCAACAACCAGCATGAAAGACAATTGGCATCACGGTTGTAAATGTCATATGACTACTAAATTTGTGGTCTATTTTTGATCTAATAGTGTATCAATTAATAAATTCTTGTTTTTATTGTTTTGTAATAATAAATTGATAGTATTTTACAATAAGTAAGAACCCCTGAATATTGCACTTCTGCAGTGCGTGTCCTGTGCACAAAGTGCTCCCATGAGTAGAGCCAACTGAAAGCAAAGAAGTGGAGAAAGTCTTTTGTTGGGCATGATCATCTGTGAGTTAATATGAAGCGGAGCCTGCCCACATACCTGTAGATTTTGAACCCAGCACAATGCCATTTACAGAAGCAGAGACATTGGAAACTTTAGGCTAGAGATACATGGATAAGCTCTGATCATGTTGTGGCGGACAGGCTTGAGTTATTGCTTCATCATACGAATGCTCATTTGGTTGTTTTTTATTTAAATAAAAAGTTTCTTATACTACATTTAAATCTGCACCCTCTGTCTTTGTTTTTTGGGACCTCTGATCATGTGACTAAAATCACTAGGGATCGATCACCTGCTTTTGAACACATTGTGGCTGATTTACTAAAGGCCTAAAGCATGTTCAAGTGACTCTTCATTTTGCAAGGGAATTTTCACTTACATTTGTGATAATGTTGAAAATTTCCTTGCCAAGTAAAAATTGTGCATGTAATAGCAGACATTGTAACGTTCATGGCTGCACAATAAGTTGCACAATCAATGGTCACCTTTATACCTCTAGCCTAAATGATGAATGCAAAGTCTTCTAATTTGAGAGTGGCAATGTACTCATTTATGGCTAAAGGCAGCCCATGTCTGCTTATTGCATACCTCCATTAATTTTACATAAAGTTCAGTTATTTCACACCAAAGTGCATTGCAACGAATGAGTATATTGCAGAGAACCACTAGTACATGATAACTTATCATCTTTAGCCTCTCCATCCAATTTTCATTAAGGCAGTAATTATGGCACAGACATCAAACTGAGTTTGGCATGAACTGAGGCAGATGAAAGTTCCACTGAGGATACATATTCAAAAAGAAACATAATGGCACCCTTGTCAGCCAATGGCCTGTTAGTTTGCACTGTGAAGCCTAAATGGAAAACAAAACAGCAACATTTGATTGGCTGCCAGAGACAACACTCCAAAATGTCAGTACTATTTAACTACCAATCTGAAAGTGTTCCTGCAAGAATCCCCTCCAATAGTAGTCTTTTTCCTCCTATTATATGTGACTAGGACATTTAGGTCCACGTCTTATAATTTAATAGCAAATAAAATAGGCACATATTTAAAGGATAAAATAAATAGAGAAAATTAAAAAGATAAGTGGTGTTATTACCTGGATAATGCCTCTTTTCTAGGATACGGTTATTATTGAGCTAGATGGGATATTGATAAAAAAAGGTTAAAGAAGAATCTAAGTTGGGCTGAATAACTGAAAATTCTTTAATTTAAAGGAAAGGGCAGCATATAGGGTCTTAAAATTATGGCAATGTCATTAATTATCTGATAGGTTAGCAGAAAATATAAGACAGCAGATGAACACTCTGGATATTGAACAAGTAATACATAGCTGAATCTTTCCACTCTTTATGGCTAAGGTGGGAATACATAAAGTTCCATTGTGGTTGGAATATATGTTGGATTATAAATCGTGAATGGAAAAGCCATTCTGGATTAGATTCCCAGTGACTCTCATGCCCAGCGAAAAGCTTCTATGGAGTTTCCATGGATCTTTCAAAATTTCTACAGGATAAGATGAATAGCCAGATTATTGGATGAATCTGAGTAAACATTAAATCCTGAGATATTTTAATAAAAGAAGAAAATAAAAATAAAAAAAACAAATGGAAGGTTATAGATACTAGTTATGGTCACGACTCCTTATAATACTACCTAAATCCTTGGTATAATAAGTACCTATTTGAGCACGTACTATATTTTTTCTCCTGTGGTTTCCTTCAAGCATTTTTACAAACAGACGGTCTAAACACTACTTCCTTGACCATGTTATTAAGGCAGCACAATGGAATCTACTCTTATGCAGATATTTGGTTTCTGTACATTCATTGCCATAAACTGTATTGACATGGTGTGTTGCAAACCCAAGCTAAATGTAAAGATACATTGCCTCTGAAGCAATGTTAGTGTTTTAAACCAGGTATGGTCAACCTTTCAGCTTACCCTTTGTTCAGAAACCGCCAACAACCAGCATGCCCAGTTATGCTCCAACTAGGAGTTAATCAACCCCCAAAAAGCTTTAGGTTGCCCATGCGTGTTTTAAATAGCTAAGACAATCCATTGTGTCCATGAGTATAAAACTGTATTGATCTTGCACAATACTTTGGAGGCAATGCAAGTAATAATATACACAAAAAAAAACTTTACAAAATTCAAAAATTAAAAAAACAATAAACAAAGCATAAGTGCTGGCCTATGGATGAAATGCAGCAAAACTTCTATCAAAATGAGCTATCTCGAAATCTAACGCTCCAAAAATAATACAGGATATGAAGTCTCTAAGAAAGCATATTGAGAAGATGCTAACAGTGATGGTCGTTTTCTTCCATGCTTATGCTGCTCCTTCTGCTGTTTGTTTTGGAAGCACCTGGAGATACTGAATGAAGTGTGTCGTGTACTCTTGGGGAAAGGGTATCGTCCATGAATATGTCTTCCAGTTTGGAGCCCATCTTTGTGGGCATGCTGTAGGCAGTGGAGGAGTCGTTAATGTTTCTAAGGTTGTTGCTAAAAGTGATGGTACCGTCAGTGAGATCCAGGGTGCTGGTGCCAGACAAATCATGGTGATTTTGCAAAACCTCCTGGTTGCAACTGTCCAATATTGGTTCCTGCTTGATGACTCGATTTACCAGATCAGAAGAACAAAGACCTGTGGAAGGCATGATGGAGAGTCCATGGGCTCTGGCTTGCATCTCCAGCTCCTGAAAGGTATGAAATAACATTAATTGAACCATACTTGATTACCACATCCCTTTGTAAAACTTCCTACAAAATATATAATTAAAATGTAAACCCAAAATACATTTTTCTAAGTATGTTGTGGCAAAATGTTTTGCTATATTCAGTTTTCGTAAGCAAATATTTTTTGGGAATCTGTTGGAAAGTTTCTTACTGTCCACAACACTGGTCTCAATATAGGGTCCAGGCTTTGCCCATCACGGTGGGCATACTCCCAGAGGGATCTGCGGAGTCTAGATTAAATAGGAATGGACCACGGCCCTGGATCTGTATTGCACCCAGTGGCTAACTACATGTTGCACAAAGTTCAAAGGTTAGCACCAATACAGTATTCAGTGCAAGCAACATTAAAGGCCACCCCCACAGTGTGTGGTCTGGGCACGGCTCCTGAGGTTTTACTGAAATTTCACTGCTTCTACTGCTGTATTAGAAGACATGTCAACACAGGTCTGGCAATGCCAAAATCTACTTTATACTTCTTTTCACCAATGGCTGCTAAATACCTACATATGAGCATTCATATGGCAGTAGGTGCTTAGGGCCTATGCATATGGGTTTCCTTGCAGGGCCATAACTACATGTGATGGGGCCCTATAGCAAAAATAAAAAAATTAAATTAAAAATGGCACCCACTCTCTTTAAATTCCACCTCAAATTACTTTACTCTAGTGATACAAAATCCTGTTTCTTTTTTAAAGTAAATTCTTTATTTATCATAAGGCCAGCACAGAGGTCTCATAGCACACTAGTATCAATTTCTACAATCTGGGTGGCACACACAGTGTCCAACTTTTAGATCTTTTAATCTGCATCATAACCAACAATACAGAACACCTTTGTACCAACTTTGTAAATTTCAAGCACAAGAAAAGCTGTTATCCATGAGTTGAATACCCTGGTCACCACGGCACCCTGGAGTCACCGTACCCTGCGTTTTTTTAAAAATAACAATTTTAGGTGGTAGAAAGGACGGATAAATGGGACAGAGAAATAGGGGGGGGAGGGTCAGGAATAGAGGAAACAATTCTACTCCTCCAATCCTCTTTTGGTCATTAGCCCTCAATCAATGATGCTGGATAGGGTTTAATGTATCAGCAGAGTATATAAACTCATGCCAGTAGAACCACTTTCTCAGAATTCTTCTCTCATGCCTCTCTCTGTTGCAACCAAGTCCTTCATTTCACTAATTTTGTCAACTTTTTTCAGCCAGATGGTGATTGAGGTTGCTTGTTTTTGTTTCTGAAGAAGCAGTATGCAGCTTCTTGCCGCAGTCACCAATAATGGTATAATTGAGCGACTGTATGTCCTAATTATTTTTTTAGCAATTTTACACATTCTTCAAAACTTGACAGCTTGTAGGTATTTTTATTTGTTTATATCCCCACACAATTTAAGACTTTTAAGAGGATGTTGCTGTGAACTGTCTGCCTTTCTTTCTACACACGCCTTTCAGCCTAGAAGTTGGAAGAAGCAGGAATCCTGAGGATGTTGGCTGCTAGAGGAATGCAATGTCCGCTCTAGAGGAAGCAACTACCGCTATCTCCCACAAAAGAGGTGGCGAGTGGCTTGTCCACACATGAGCCTTCTCAGCTCTCCTGTGTTGGATCACCTGGATAAAAATACCACTAGAATACTCAGCAGAGTATATGAACTCATGCCAGTAGAACCACTTTCTCATGAAGTTTTCTCTGATGCCTCTCTCTGTTGCGACCAAGTCCTCCATTTCACTGATTTTGTCAACTTTTTTCAACCAGATGATGATCGAGGTTGCTAGTTTTTGTTTCCGAAGAAGCAGGATGCAGCTTCTTGCCGCAGTCACCAATAATGTTATAATTGAGCGTCTGTAGGTACTAATTGTTTCTTTAGCAATTTAACACAGACTTCAAAACTTTATATATAGAGGGATCTAGTATTAGTATTATTCCAAATTGTGCTTTTTACTTTTGTTTGATTTGTAGAAAGCAGTAGGCTGCTGTCAGCGTTATACGTGTTTTTTTTGTGTGTGTTCTCTAACAAAAAACTTTCCGCTGCTAAGTACTCTAGCACAGTGTTCCCCAACCCTGTCCTCAAGGCCCACCAACAGGTCATGTTTTCAGGATTTTCATTATTTTGCACAGGTGATTTGATCAGTTTCACTGCCTTAGTAATTACCACAGCTGATTTATCTGAGGTAAAACCTGAAAACATGACCTGTTGGTGGGCCTTGATGACTGGGTTGGGGAACACTGCTCTAGCAGACTGCTTGATTAGTTACAGTTTTTGTTATGAATATTTAATAAACTAGTCAATAACCAGCATTCTAAAGCCTAGTAAACTGTGCTGGAGAGATGTTAGATACTTGTGTCCTCTGGTTTCTACAGCTGATTAGAAGGAAAGGAAAGTGATAGGGAGAGATAGTTGTGGCCCTGTGCGGTGCAGGGGGCAGGAGTGCAGGGGGAGACCCAAGCACCAGGCACCAACCTAACACAACAGAGGCCAGATAGGAGAAAAAGGAGATGATTGAAGGACGCCCTTAAAGGGGAAGACCGTTTGCTGCAGCTAGTTGATCCTTATCTTAAGGTATATTTACTGCTATATTAAGGTGAGAGTTCTGAGAGCACGGTTGGGGATAGCACCATCACAGAAGTCCCTCTGGCGGTGTACAGAGAAAGCCACCAGATTGGCTCCAACAGCACTATTTAAAACACCTTATGGATCCGTTTGACCACTTTTTGAAGCACTATGTCACCTGCTGGAAATAATTGGGACTGTTTCAAGAGATACTGTAATATATTTAATTGAGTGATATATGGACTTGTTAATGAAGTTGCATAAGAGTAATACTGTGATACTATTGAATCTGTGACACCCACTCCACTATTTGTACTTTATGTTGCACTAAGTCCCTTTTATAGTTTAATTTTGAGTTTTCTGTTTATATCCAGGACACTGAGACACTTTCGATATTCATTGATTTTCACGCATCTATGCACTTAGTCACTTTATTAATATTCTATACGCCTCTATCAATTATTGGCACTTTGTTTGATTGTTTCACAATTTTGATTGGATTAAGTTGTTTCTGTCACATTGATAGCGCAGTTCCCTGCTGCATATCCATCCTAAAAATACTTGAATCACTTGCTTTGATGTGGGCTTTCCTCCAGAGCTTAGTCCTTAAAGAGGAGGTCCAGCCCCCTCCCCCACGAAAAATTAAAAGTCAGCAGCTACAAATACTGCAGCTGCTGACTTTTAATATATGGACACTGACCTGTCCAGGGAGCCGGTGATGTCGGCACCCCAGCCGATCTTTGGATTGGCTGTCGGGTGCAGCCGTCGCCATTCCTGGTAAGGGAACCCGGCAGTGAAGTCTTTTGGCTTCACAGCCGGGTCCCTTCTGCGAATACAGGAAGCGCACTGCACTATCCAATTGGTGCGGAGGAAGGAGGGGGGGGGCGGAACTTCCAGGAGAACAGTACCTGTCAAAAACAGGTAATCGTTCCCCCCTCCCCCCTGAAAGGTGCCAAATGTGGCACCGGAGGGGGGAGGAGAGGGACAAGCAGAAGTTCCACTTTTGAGTGGAACTCCGCTTTAACCCCCCTAGCGGTATGATTATGTCAATATTTTGAATGCCAAAGTGGTACGATTGTTTTGCATGGAAATTTGTTGTTTTATATTGTAGGCCTGTAATTCTAAGGAACTGAGCTCAGTCGCAGAATCTACGCTGTCGTCACTTTCAGTGTCTGCTGATGAATTTCCCCATGAATCACTATCTGCTCATGATTCTGATTCACTGTTGCTGTCTTCTAGCTGGTCCAAAACCGCTTTTGACGTAGAGGGGCGCTTTTTGGACGCTCTCAAGTTTCCAGGCAGAAAGAATGTCAGAAAAAACAGTAAAAGCACAGGCAAGGCACTAGAGAAAGCACTGGGGACAAATCTGAGGTGAAATGATTTGATGCAGTAATGTAATCTACAGATTACCATGTATTGTGTGTGTGTTTATGTTTTGTACCTTTGAATTTCCTGCAGGCTCCGCCCCCCATTCGTCACTCCACTTGCAGGAAAAGGAGCCCGGAACCCATATACATCGGGCGGATGATCCGGCCGGAGGACAATGCCAGAGGACATTGCGGGATCACAGGAACAGGGTAAGTACATCGCAGGAATTTAACAGTGTCACCCCGAGTGTGGCTCCGGGTTACTGCTTTTGGCACTGAAAATGAACCCTGAGCCACACTCGGGAATACCGCCAGGAAGGTTAAAAGAGAAGTATGGCTAAGATTTTTTGGCCATACTTCTCATGTGGGTCATCAACGTCTTCTCAGAATCAGAACCATTCCAGACTCTGGATGTATCCCAAAAATAATGTCAGGATCCACCCAGATGCCTTACAGACAGCTGGCTCAGCTTCTCAATGCACCACTAGGAACCTGAGCCAATGCCTCCTGCCCCCTCTCCCACACAGGAGGAGTAGGGCAGAGAGTGGTGACTGACAGTCACTCCTCTGTGCTCAGAGTGGACCCGAGAAATGAGTGATCAGCGGTCATGTGAACGATTGGTTCTTGGACTTAGGGCTAGCAGGGGACAGCTTGTACGTATTTTTTTTTCCGTGCCGTTTCTTCACTAGCGAGTGCAGTGACTGGCGGCTCCCGCGCGCATGCTGGAAGCAAGAGGGGCGAACATGGATGCATCCTCCAGCATGGGCTTCATTTGTAGGTAAATGCCACATAATATGCTAGTATGCAATGCCTACTAGTACATTATGCTTTTACTTTGCAGGGAACAAAAAAGGAAGTAAAACCCATCAGGATGTTGCTGATAACCGTCTGTCTTTATATGCACGTCTTTGGGCCTAGAGTAGGGATTTCCAAACATTCCAAACAAAGGACCAGTTTACCGCGCTTCAGGCTTTAGGAGTGCCAGGCTGTGGCCAGTGGGAGTGGAAAATGCCCAGTCATTGGTGTCAGTGAGAGGAATAGTGCCCCATCGTTGGTGTCAATGGGAGGAATAGTGCCCCGTTGATGGTGTCGGTGGGAGGAATAGTGCCCCATTATTGGTGTCAGTGGAAATAATAGTGCCCCAACATTGGTGTCATTGGAAAAATAGAGCCCTATGATTGTGTCAGTGGGAGGAATAGTGCTCTATCATTGTGTCAGTGAGTGGAATAGTACCTTATTATTGGTATCAGTGGGAGGAATAGTGCCCCATCATTGGTGTCTAGGCCACAGTTTAGAGACCATTGGCCTAGAGGTTAGAAGAAGCAAGAATCCTGAGAATGTTGGCTACTAGAGGAATAATGTGTCTGCTCTAGAGGAAGTAACTGCAGCTATCTCCCACAAATAAGGCGGTGAGTGTCTTGACCACACATGAGCCTTCTCAGCTCTCCTGTCTTGGAGCACCTTGATCAAGATACCACTAGAACCTTAATCTCCAAGGAGCTGTGTGTATTCCAGACAGAATAACTTGGGGTCCCATTACTTGGGAGGTTGCCTGACATATTGGAGCATTTTAAAAGTTGTATTCATTTTACTTGGAATATGTGCATAAAATAAATTTTGCTTTACTGTAAATTGTTTTAGCTTTAACCCATGGGCACCTCAAAAGTCCATTAACTACAATTTTCAGGGTTTTAGCATGTGAAATCAGCAACAGAGGGTCTAGAATGACATGCAGAAGACCAGAGCCTGTGTTCTGGCAAGCAACCTTTAGGTATCCTGTGCTCCCTCTACCCTCCATCCCTTCCTCCATGCAGTCTACAAATAAATTGCTCTAAATCTTTAAAGTGATTGACATCCATCCTTTATTCTACTCCAAGGAAAGAGCCCCACCAGAGATGAATGTGTCTGAGATCTCTTTGCCAAGTAAGGACATTCACAATGAAGCCTATTATTCAGCTGGATATCAATCCTTATCGAATACAGGACTGGTAGTGATACATTCATTTTATCAAAATGGAAAAAGCTATTGCTTCCTGTTTGGGTTGACAGTGATCCCTCTACTGCACTCAGATCCCCAGCAGCATTGTTGGCCCTGCACAGTGGGCTGCAGAAGATCAAACAGTTCGGGGCCACATTGTCTGCTAAGACTGTAGTTACGCCAAGATCCAGTTCTGACACACACAAAATTATATTTAAATATTAAAGTGGTTGTACACCCTTGCATATACCCAGTGAAGTGACTAGACTCAGGTAGGTACACAGAGGTAAAACAAATCCTCCTACATAAGCTGTACCTGTTCATCTGCAGACATCTTTCCCCTACAGATTTCTAAAGCACACAAATCAAAGGGTATTTCTCTACTTCCAGAGGCAGGGAGCAAGGATCGAACGTCACACACTGCACAGCTCAAAGAGGGGAGTGTAATCTGATACTTAAGTGGAGGGAATGGACACACCCCCCTCCACACAATCTCATAGGGAAACATGCACAGCTGAGGCTGTCAATCTCAGGCTGTATGTTGGCGCTCCGCCCCCCTCCCCTCGATCCCTTGGAGTTGGCACAGCCTTTCAGATGTGACTCATGCACAGGAACCAGGCAGCAGACAGAAATCACAGTTGGTGCTTTGGACAGAGGCAAGTATACACTATAGAAGGTTATCCTTTGTTCATTGTTCATGTCAGAGGTTTACAACCACTTTAATTGCCCTATTTATTGTTAAATAAAAAAGCACAGGGGTCATGTAATAAACCTGCAGACTTCTACATTCCTTTGCGAACATGTTGGGTTTTGAATAATCACCGGCTAAGTCAAGGTCATTTAAGTGAAATGTTTTGGTGGAGGCGTGAACAATAACAGAAGACCGATGATATGTGTCAGTACTCATTATCAGTAGGCTTTTTTATCAAGCTAAAATTACCATTACATAACACCATTGCCCCAAGGCTTGGTATATGCTATGTCTATTTCGCTAGGATAATTACACCTTGAGCTCATTATCAAGGTGCCTAGTGAAAGATATAAAGAAAAAAAAAAAGTGTGAAGTTGAGGAAGTAAAATATATGTAAATGACTATTAATTGCTCTGAATATGAAAGTCATGTCCCAAAGGCAAGCGGCTGAATACTATTATTAGAGAATTTTATTACAGCGTTTTCAGTGGTATGCTATTTTCAATGGCGTGGCATCAAATGATATTTTTTGTCATAGACCTTTGTTTGCTATTTCTGCATACTTTTTATATACACAACATCCCATATTCCTGACATGTGTCTGCTGTACTTTTATGAGAAAGTCTCCTGTTTTCTTTGTATTGCTTCCTTTGTGTGAAATTCCTAGGGTTCCTGCCAGTCCCTCTGCTTTCCTATTAAGAACTGACCACACTAAGCAGGAGAACACAGAGTGGTAAGTTCTCTAGCTATGCTGGTAACTCAGTGTGCTTTCCTCCAATGATCAGACTTGTCCTAGCATGCCCCCGCTGCACAGCCATTCACTGGGAATCTCAGTGAGCTGCAGTTTCTCCTCCCCCAGCTCTTATACAGCTGAGAACAGGAGGGGGGGGGAGTTGTTATCACTTATAAAAAAGGGAAACAAGGTATTTATAATGTTATTTTTTTATTTATACAAAACTGTTTTGCCTTTCATTTCTATTTTAAACTGAATGGGTTGTTTTACAAGGTGACCATTTACAATCACTCTAAAGTGTACCTAAATCTAAAAATAAAAATGTAAAATGTTCCAGTGTACCAGTTTTTAGAAGGGGTGGCTGCATCCATTTTCTTTTTTTTTTTTCAGTCTTTAAAGCATATCATTTTTTTCTCGACCATAGGTACTTTTCAATATGCAGGCTGGCTATTATCTAGTCTAGCTACTTGGACGTTTGATAATAATAATACTAAAAAAAAAATAATTAAAAAAAAAACACTTAAAATAAAAATGTAAAAACACAAACCTGAATTCTGAGCAGCAGGTGTCTGTTGGCGTGTTCAAGCTTCTTCTGTTTGTTCTCAAGCTCCTTCGATCTCTGCTGCTCTCTCTGAAGTTTGCGTATATAATCCACAGAGGCTTTCAGAATGGTTCCCTTGTTCCACCTCATATCTCTGGAACACATAATACAATTCATTTTAATCATCTTACATTTTTTTTTAATTCTTTATTTATTAAAGTAGATTTTCATTTATCACAAAATAACAACAAATTAAAAAAAAACAAAGACGTTTATATACCCAAAAAAATATATCCATTCCTAGTTTAAACTTTCATGCACTCAAAGCTGCCTTGAGAAAAAAAAGAGCAAAGCCACCCCACATTGGCATGGCATTCTTCCGCTAGGTAAAAAAAAAATAACTCTCCGCCTCAGTTCAGCTAACCTCCCCTGGTGCCCAAAAGAGTTTAATACTCAGAGGTAAATAAACATTATTTTTTTTACAAAAATTCCTTGATGTCTGATAAACTGTGCAGATTACAGCTTGTTTGGCTGTACTTCTCCTGTGGACCACAAGAGTGCAGTTTGTTCTGCACTCCTGGGTCCCGTTTTCAGCAGCCTGCTGTAGGCTGACGTCACAGAGCCGGTTCAGCTCTGGAAAGATTGCGATCCACCCACATGCCTGGACCGGAACCTGGCTCAGCTTCTCAGGAAGCTGAGAGCCTGAGCTGGCCTCTCCTGCCCCCTCCACAGCCCAGCTCTCCAGTGCGTGTGGGAAGGGTGTGAGAGCAGAGTCACCGGCTCTCTGCTCAGGGAGCTCTGAGAACCAAGCGATCAGTGGTTCTTAGAGCCAGGTCAGTCACCGGCTCTCTGCTCAGGGAGCTCTGGGAACCAAGCGATCAGTGGTTCTTAGAGCCAGGTCAGTCACCGGCTCTCTGCTCAGGGAGCTCTGAGAACCAAGCGATCAGTGGTTCTTAGAGCCAGGTCAGTCACCGGCTCTCTGCTCAGGGATTTCTGAGAACCAAGCGATCAGTGGTTCTTAGAGCCAGGTCAGTCACCGGCTCTCTGCTCAGGGAGCTCTGAGAACCAAGCGATCAGTGGTTCTTAGAGCCAGCGGGGAACACATGCAGCATCGGACTGATGCTGCATCCATGTATGATTCTAAAATTTAAAAAAATCCCATACTTCTCTTTTAAAGCCCACAGATGTACACAAAAAGTTTTTTTTTAGTTGTCTGGCATGTCCCAGCTTCAGCCAGCATAATGGGCTTGGCTATAGAAGCCAAGCCCATAGAAGAAAAAAAAAAGCCTGCCCCTCCCAAGCATGGAACATATGCCCCGAAAAGCATATAAGCTACTAGAGGCTGGGCCACTGCAAGATGGAAGGGTTCCCCAAACTTTTTTATATATTAGAGTTGTTGTCAACCCTGGTCAAAGGTTATATCCCCCCCAGTTCCCATCAAAAAATAAGTTTGGCTGTACATACACTTTAATACAATAATATAATTATGAGGGAGCATGCATACAAAAACTGTGCTAGATACTTCAGAAATGTAGATAAAATTTTGTCAAAGTGTAAAAAATACTTACAAAATATTAATACTTAAATAATAATAAAGTTTAAAAAAAAAACACTTAATACATGCTTGAAGAAAATAAGCCACAGTTCCACATTGAAGATCCTCCTAACCCTCTTGTGTTGAATTGTATTGTATGTAAACTGTCTCCCTTTATTATAAAAATGTATAATAATAATAATCATAACATTTCAAACCTAACAAAAAAAAAAACTTCCTCTTGCTTCTAGCAATTTTTTCTCCAATTTTTTTTATACACCCCAGACTCATTACTGGCATCTAAGCGATAAAAAGAATGAAGCCCAATGCCAGGACAATAAATGCAAGTGCAAGTGCAGGAGGTACATCATCAGAGGCTGCGCAATAGAATGTCAGACTGGGAAGAAGACAGGTGGTAGTAGATGGCAGAATGGTGAAGGGGGAGCACAGATCTTCCATCAGTGAAAGAGGGAACAGTACCGAGTAAGTGTGCCATAAGCATGAACAGCATAGCTGTGGCACACAGTCATGGCCAAAAATATTGGCACCCCTGCATTTCTATCAGATAATGAACCACTTCACCTAGAAAACTGTTGCAATTACAAATGTTTAGGCATTCTCGTGTTTATATCTTGTGTTTGTATTGGTATGACACAAAAAGTGGAAAAACAAAAAGCCAAATCTGACATATTCCACGCAAAATTCCAAAAATGGACTGGACAAAATTATTGGCACCTTTTCAAACTTGTAAGAAATAATTACATTTCAAGTTTATAGGTGCTGACAATATAGAAATCACACTGGCACCTCCAAAAAAAAAAAACCCTGCAAGACAAATGCATAATGAGCTAGTGTGCATCGTGTAATACTTACCTTAGAATGAAGCCCTGAATCCGCGCTGGCACACTGCTGACAGAGGCGACATCTTTCACCAGAGTAACTACCGGGCACTGTGATTGGCTGGAGCTGCGATGACGTCACTCCAGCATATGCGCACGGGAGCGTCTGTTACGGCACGGGCCCTGAAGAAACGGCACCAGTGGGCCGTTCCTTCAGTGCGCATGCGCCAATGATTTCGGCAGCAGTGTATACAGTGAATATCTCCTAGTTTAGGAGATATTTATAGTACCTACAGGTAAGCCTTATTATAGACTTACCTGTGGGTACAAGTGGTGAGTTTACAACCACTTTAAAATGGTGAAACATTGTCTCAACCTTTCTGTTGTGTGTCTCTGTGTGCCACACAGAGCATGGAGAAGAGAAAGAGCAGCAAAGAATTTGGAATTGTGGAAAAGCATGGACAATCTCAAGGTTACAAGTCCACCTCTAGAGATGTTAATGTTCCTGTGTCCACTGTGCGCAACATTTTCAAGAAATTTACAGCCCATGGCACTGTAGCTAATCTCCCTGGACGTGGACAAAAGAGAAAAATTGGTCAAAGGTCGCAACAAAGGATTGTTCGAAAGTTGGATGAAGAACCTCAATCAACTTCCAGACAAATTCAAGCTGACCTTCAGGCACATGGTACAACTGTGTTAGCTCGCTCGCTATGGTAGGAGACCCAGGAGGACCCCCACTGCTGACACAGAAACATAAAAAAGCCAGATTGGAGTTTGACAAAACTTACCTGAGGAAGTCAAAATCCTTTTGGGAGAACGTGCTGTGGACAGACGAAACAAAATTACAGCTTTTTGGTAAAGCCCATCATTCTACTGTTTTTAGAAAAAGAAATGAGGACTTTAAAGAAAAGAATACAGTCCCTACAGTCTAACATGGTGGAAGTTCACTGATGTTTTAGCATTGCTTTGCTGCTTCAGGCACTGGATGTCTTGTCTGCGTGCATGGCATTATGAAGACTAACAAAGAATTCTGGGGTGCAATGTAGGGCCCAGGGTCAGAAAGATGGGTCTCCGTCAGAGGTCATGGGTCTTACAGCAGGACAATGACCCAAAGCACACATCAAAAAGCACCCAGAGATGGACTAAGACAAAGCACTGGAGTGTACTTAGCTGGCCAACAATGAGTCCAGATCTAAATCCCATAGAGCACCTGTGGAGAGAGCTCAAAACAGCAGTCGGAAAAAGGGACCCTTCCAATCTGAGAGACCCGGAGCAGTTGGCAAAAGAAGAGTGGTTCAAAATTCCATTAGAGAGGTGTAAGAAACTCACTGATGGTTACAGGAAGCCATTGATTTCGTTATTTTTTCCAAGGGGTGTGCTACCAAAGATTAAATTAGGGGTGCCAATAATTTTGTCCAGTCCATTTTTTGGAGTTTTGCGTGGAATGCGTCAGATTTGGCTTTTTTTTTCTCCACTTTTCTTATGTCATACCAATACAAACAAAAGAAATAATCATGAGAATGCCTAAACATTTGTAATTGAAACAATTTTCTGGGTGAAGTGGCGCATTATCTGACAAATGCATGGGTGCCAATATTTTTTTGCCCATGACTGTAATTATGGTAACTAACCCACTTCAAAAGTGGTAAAGTTACACTTTATCGTTTATTTTATACTTGAACATTTATTGTGTTATTGTGTTTTTAGATAAACCTGAGAAACTAACCAATTCATTATCCATTAACTTATCACGTCACCTTGTCCCATAAATCATGTATCTCAATCACCGGGAATACTGAACAGTGTGAGCCCCAACACATTGGAGCCACAAGCAGATATTATGCTAAATCAACTTTTCCTGATAAATCTGTTTATAGATTTTTTAATTTTTTTTATATGAGAAATGACTCCTGATATACTTACGGGTCATTTGACTTGGGTATTAAAGTCCCTAATTCTTTTATACGGTCGTTGATGTTAAATCTTCGTCTTCGTTCAACTGCAAAAAATATAATAATAAAGATGATTAGAGGCTGATATCTAAAACAGTATTTGTTTAAAGAATTAAAACAAAAAACATAAAGCATGATGATGATGATGATAAGGGATAATTTGGCTTTAGTGATAATATAAAACATACAGACAAATCGTAATTAATATCAAGGTAAATAAAAAAATAGTTTGTTCACAAATCATTACAGGTCTAGAAGACACCGAAAGTGAGAGATCTGTACAATCCCGTCTGTTACACATGAGGTTACAGCAATTTTAAGAGTAAATCGAATCTCTGATTGGGAAGCTCTACCAATTCATTTTGAGTACATTAAAGGATAATTTCATCCATTGCTGAAAATGAAGTGACAGTCCTACACATTTGGCCTATAGGTAACTTGATTTATCATTTCTGCTTGTATCAGAACATGAGGGAAAAGACTGGGGTCAGTATACTAATAGGGTATTCTTTTGAGGGTTCAGGAGACTAATAGGATATCCTCTTGTAGGGGTCAGTAGCCTGGTGGGTATGCAGATCCCCAGTAGTGCACTCTGTAGGATATCCTCTTGGGGATCAACAGATTAATAGGATATCCTCTCAGAGGTCAGTAGAGTACTAGTTGTGCAGATCCCATCACACTCTGTAGGATATCCTCTTGGGGATCAATAGACTAATAGGATATACTCTCGGGGGGGAAGGATACTAATAAGATATATTCTCGGGGGGGGGGGGGC
>BLSH010532960.1:515692-529439 GCA_018402905.1 Glandirana rugosa | reverse complement strand
ATATGCTCTGGGGGGACAGTACAGTAATAGGATATCCTCTTGGGGGGGTGGGGGGGGGGCTGCAGACTAATAGAATATCCTCACAGTGGTCAGTAGACCAACAGGATATCCTCTTGGGGGTCAGAAGACTACTTGGTGTGCAGATCCCCGGTAATGCACTCTGTAGGATATACTTTCAGGGGTCATTAGACTAATGGTGGCCATACATGCTTTAATTTTTTTATCTCTTCAATGTGCAATTCAATCAACACTATCAAATCTGCAAACAATTAAATACCATCACTTCCCTTTCAATCAATTTAGACTAAATTTCGATCAGACAGGGAGAAAATTACCAATCGCTTTGCATCAATCGGCAGTACTTGGTTTATGAATGCAGTCACATTACGATTATGAGATTACATGCTGAAAGCAGAGATGTGAACAATAATTTATCAATTGAATTCCCATTCCTCATGTGTGGTTTACACTCAAATTAGGTGTCAACTATAGATCAATTATTACTGTTTCGAGAGATCGATTGGAAAATAAATCAGTCATTTATTTAAGCGTGTATGGCCATCATAAGATGCTCTCAGTGCTTTCATTAATGTTATCTAATAGAGAAAGGTAAATAAGACTCCCTGCTTTAGTGTAATAACTATTTGAATTTACACAATTAATTCAAAGAGTAGCACAACATGCACATGCACTGTACAGATTCATCCAGCAGCACAGTGAATAAGTATATTTCATCTACAAATACGGAAAGGTTTCTTCACAGTAAGAGCTGTGAAAATGTGGAATAGACTCCCTCCAGAGGTGGTTTTGGTCAGCACGGTTGATTGCTTTAAAAAAGGCCTGGATTCTTTCCTTAATGTAAATAATATAACTGGGTGATAACATTTTTAGGTAAAGTTGACCCAGGGTGAATCCGATTGCCTCTCAGGGAATCAGGAAGGAATTTTTTCCCCCGTTATAGCAAATTGGATCATTGGCTTTGCTGGGGTTTTTTGCCTTCCTCTGGATCAACTGTGGGTGAAGGATTGTATATGGGATTATTTGGTTGTGTATGTATGTGTGTATGTATGTGTATATATGTGTATATGTATATATACATATATATATATATATATATATATATATATATATATATATAAATGTTTTTTATTTTTATTTTTTTTGGTTGAACTGGATGGACTTGTGTCTTTTTTCAACCTGACTAACTATGTAGCTATGTAACTATATAACAGACTTCCAGCAGAGGCAGTGAGTCAGTCAGTGGATTCAAACATGCTTGGATCTACACACAAAAAAGTTGCCAAAAAAACCCCAACAAAAATAAAATCATATAAAAAAAGGGAGCAGATGGACTACTTGGTGTTTTTTCTGAGGTCGATCTTCCACGTTTCAATGTTTCTATGAACGTAACAATGACCACAACTTACCTCTAGAGGGAGACATTGTACTTGAAATCAAATTATAAAAAGTCTATTTCAGCACTAAGTTCTGAAGTTCTGGGGAAAGCAGTAGAGTCCCTGCAGTAGCATTAGGGCCCATGCCACATTAGAAATCAGAATAATAAATATGGAGATCACTGATAAAATTGCCCCTTTCCTCCCTTCATTTTTTTTCTTGTTTCATGTAATTGTTGAAGCATTGATGAAAAGAGGTTTTTGCCCCAAAACGCATTGCTTGCATTTTGTTTTTCTGTTGTAACTTGTAATACCAATTAAGGTCTTCTGACTCTTAAGATAATTGTTTGGTGCTCTTTTTGGCTCATCAATTTTACTAAGAACGTAAGAAAGTTCGCCTTGAGGAAGCATTAAAAAGAATAATCTTGCTCCTAACTGTCAGGAGGATTTTGCTCCCAACCAGCAGACAGCAGTGTATATTTTATATGGGCAGCTGCTTAACCAACAGCCATACACGAGAATATTATTATGAGAACAAGGGTATAAAATGCGGGACTTTTTAGGTGCATAGACATATAGTCTAAAAATGGTAATTTTATTACAAAAATAGAAATAGATGAACCACTTCAGCCCCGGAAGATTTCACCCCCCTTAATGACCAGGACATTTTTTGCGATACAGCACTGCGTCGGTTTAGCTGACAATTGCGCGATCGTGCAATGTTGTACCCAAATAAAATTGGCGTCCTTTTTTTCCCCACAAATAGAGCTTTCTTTTGGTGGTATTTGATCACCTCTGTGTTTTTTATTTTTTTCCTATAAACAAAAAAAGACCATCAACTTTGAAAAAAAAAAAAACAATATTTTTTATATTTAGCTATAAAACCTATCCAATAAAATAAAAAAAAATCTAATTTATTCATCAATTTAGGTCAATATGTATTCTACTACATATTTTGGTAGAAAAAAAACCCCAATAAGCAATAATAATTGGTTTATAGCGTCTACAAAATAGGGGATAGATTTATGGCATTTTTATTCATAATTTTTATTAGTAATTTCGGCGATCAGTGATTCTTAGCAGGACTGCGACAGATCGAACACTTAACTGACATTTGTGACACTTTTTTGGGAACCAGTGACATTATTACAGGGATCAGTGCTAATAATATGCACTGATATTGTGTAAATGACACTGGCAGGGAAGGGGTTAAAATCAGGGGCGATCAAGGGGTTAACTGTGTTTCCTGCAGGTGCATTCTAACTGTATAGGGGATGGGCTGCCTGAGATAACACAGAGATCCATCTTCCTGCATAGCAGACAAGATCTGAGTGCCATCCCCTCACAGAACAGAGATCTGCCTTGTTTACTTTGGTAGATCCCTGTTCTGTTTCTGTGGGGAACGTTCGCGGGCGGCCAGTGGATTGGCTCCCCCGTTCGCCAATCGGCGCGCACCCACAAATACTAGTGCACGAATCGCCGTACCAGTACACCGATTTGCGCAGTCGAACCAGCTTGCCATAGTATAACTGCGGCGGGTGAACGGCAAATGGTTAAAATCATTTTTAATACTCAATGATATATTTTCATCCATCAAATATGGGAAATAATTCCTTTCACCACGCTTATAATTCAACATGTTTTGCCATTCTGGCTTCTTCAGGAAAAATTGTGGTGAAAATACTGGTAAGGCATCTAATGGACATTTAGGCTCCCTCCAGTCTAAACCAAATCATAGCCAACCTGGAGGTAGGAAGCCCTTAACTGGGGATTTTGACTTGCTTGGTGGTTACAACTTCGTTCATTTTTTCCTATATGTCAACTAAGTAATCTTGCAATGTTTTGGACATATTCGCAATTGTTCTATATTATTCTAATTTTTGTTCTTTGTTTGCCTTACCAGTATTTTCACCACACTTTTTTTCCTGAAGAAGCCGGAATGGTGAAACATGTTGAATTATAAGCGTGATGAAAGGAATTTTTGTTTATGGATGAAAATATATGGTTGTACAAATGCTTTTAATTTAATTCTATTTTTGTAATAAAATTACTATTTTTTAAATATTTTTTGTGTAGCTATATGCCCATGAACCTAAAAAGTCCCGCATTTTATATCCTTGTTCTAACTCTTTAAGATTTTGGGATGTTGGTGCTATAAGCATTGATATCCTGGCCTTGTCCACAAAACCTACCAGGCTTTAGAATATTAGTATTAATACACAGAAAGTTCAACCTACTTAGATTGTGATTGTCCTTCTTCTGTCTTTCCTTGGCCAGCGCTCTTGCTTCTGACTCTGAAAAAGAATAATTAGAGAAGCTGAATATTAAAGTATAGAACTTGTATATATTGAGTTACACTGCTATTATTAACCCTGCCAGAGGATACCTATGGGGCTGCCTCTGCTGACTTGCTTCCGATGGTGCAAGCTCCAAATCCTTCAACCATTCCTTCTTTAATAATTTGTAAGTCACTGATGCAAAATAAGTATAAATGTAGATAGCTTTGACTCAAAAGTGGATCCTTGAAAGTGTCTCTAAATCCAAGAATGTAATATATTGAAGGTTGCCCGGCATTAGATGTGGTGGCTGCATTCGTTTTCTTTTTTAAGCTTTTTTCTTTTTTTCCCCTGGTGATGACTTCCTGTGCTAGAATGACAACACCCACTCACTGTATCTATTGACAAGTAGTGTTGTCACCCTAGGACAGACTAGAAACACCTCCCCATCTTCTCCATAGCATTATTATGTGATTTATTCAATGCAGTGATTTAATAGGATGGTGTGATGTATTACAGTATAGTTGTTCATTTTAATTTGTTTTATTAACCACTTCAGCCCCGGAAGGATTTACCCACTTCATGACCAGGCCATTTTTTGTGATACAGCACTGCGTTACTTTAACTGACAATTGTACGGTCGTGCGACGTTGTACCCAAACAAAATTAATGTCTCTTTTTCTCAAAAATAGAGCTTTCTTTTGGTCATATTTGATCACCTCTGCGGTTTTTATTTTTTGCGCTATAAACTTAAAAAAAGAGCAACAATTTTGAAAAAAAAACAACACAATATTTTTTACTTTCTGCTATAATAAGTAAAACAGTATATAAAAATATATTAAAAAATGAATTAATTCATCAGTTTAGGCCAATATGTATTCCTCTACATATTTTTGGTAACAAAAAAACCCCGCAATAAGCGTATATTGATTGGTTAGCGCAAAAGTTATAGCATCTAAAAACTATGGGATAGATTTATGGACTTTTAAATTGTTTTTACTGGTAATGGCGGCGATCTGCGATTTTTTGCAGGACTGCGTCATTATGACGGACAAATCTGACCCTAAGTAACATTTTTTGGGGACCAATGACACCAATACAGTGATCAGTGCTAAAAAATGCAGCATAAATGACACTGGCAGGGAAGAGGTTAACATCAGGGGCGATCAAAGGGTTAACTGCGTTCCCTGGGTGTGTTTACTAACTGTGGGGGGGGGGGGGGACTGGCCAGGACAACACAGAGATCGCTGTTCCTGATCACTAGGAACAGACAATCTCAGTGTTGTCCCCTGTCAGAATGGGGATCTGCCTTGTTTACATAGACAGATTCCCGTTCTGCCTCTATGTGGAGTGATCGCGGGTGGCCGGCAGACATCGAGTCCACCGGACCAACACACGCGCTCCCCCGGTGTGCATGCACGAAACAACGTACAGGTACGCCACAGTATATATGCGGTGGGCAGTCTCTAAGTGGTTAATTAATATTAACTTGCGGTTAATGGTAATTTTATTTTTTGGTGTTGTGTCTTCTTTCCATTCGTTATTAAGATTTTTTTGTTTTCGTTGAATGTAACTGTATCTTAATAATTTGCCGTGGGATTAATTAAAATATTCTGAATCTGAACATAGTAGGGAGGTGTTCTTTAGCCCACAAATGAGAACTGGGGAGGCAGATAACACTGCGATTTTAGTTTAATGCACAGGAAGTTACAAGGAAACAGGATTCCAGAAAATTACCTGAAAAGGGAAACAAATGCAGCCACCACATCTAAGGACTTTTAAGCTGCAATAGAGTACATTTTTGTTCTTGGGTATAGATACACTTTAGGAAGCACAATGGTGGTCAAGGGGGCAGCCCTTGAGTTTGCATTTTGAAACCAGGTTTTGCAATGACATTTCCAAAATTTCTGTTTTATATAAAACTCTCACAGCAAAAATGAATTTATTGAGCATAGAGGTTACTTAGCACACTCAAACCAGCATGATGAAATCATATATGTAATGAATACTATTCTCTTAGATTGTGAGCTCTAACGAGCAGGGCCCTCTGATTCCTCTTGTACCAAATTGTGATGTAACTGTACTGTCTGCCTTCATTTTTGTAAAGCACTGCGCAAACTGCTGGCGCTATATAAATCCTGTATAATAATAATAATAATTTAAAAGGTTTATTTTAGAGGAGGCTATGCACCTAGATTCAATCTAATTATAATAAATATTGCCTTTACTAAGGTAGCTGTTTCCAGAGCCTTGTTTCAGGCATGTAAAAGTATTCTCCTCCACTGGAAAAGCACTTTGCCTCCACCCCTTAAGGAATGGCTATACCATATGGGTACTACCCTAAGATTCGGAAAGGTTATTTAGCAGCACCGCAGTTTCCCCACTAAATTTGAGGTTTTGGCGAGGTTGGTTTGATGCACCAGGCTTGGCCCCATTAGACCCGATTATAGATAGGATATTGGGGTAGAATGCCATTGGTTACTCAATGCTGGTTATTACTAGCTGACTTTGGGGTGTGCAATAATAAAGCTCTGCTGGCACTGTCATTTCTCTTTTCAGCCACTAGATGGGGCTCTGTGTTCTCTTTAGTGAGCTCTATGCAGTTGGAAGCTGTGATTGCCTATTTGTGTTCTTTTTTGTTGTACATTACAACTTTGCATTCTTTTGTGAGTGTTTATGGATCATGTATGCTTGAATGTGTTCAAATAAAACTTTCTTCTGATTAAAATATATATATTTGCCCCTTAGACTTTGCATTTATAAAGCAGCAAATCTCACATTCACCAAATATTCAATGCAGGTGAAGCTTCCAAATGCATGTGGTTTAAGTAACAGTAATTGATTCACCACCAGTGAATGTCTGGCGAAGGTCACATTAATTTCTATAAGAAAGGCCCCAAAGTAGCCAGGGCTGGAAGTAACGCTGCGAAAACCCATTTGCCCACTAGATGGCACTCAACAACCACTTTGATTGCCTTTATAGCAACTTGCCTGTCAGTCTGGTCTCTAGAAATGCCTGCGCACATACAACTATACTGTATCTTGTTTCTTTTGTTTGAATGCATGCTGTAATGTAGTGATTGTTAAAAGTGTAACAGTGTACACCATATGGGGATTAAACTGTAACAATACTCCTTCACGTACTCAGCAAAACATTGGTGTAGCATGGAGAAGCTTCAGAGAACCTTGGGCAAACTTGACATTTTATAAATTATATATCATGATATCATTATATATTAAAAAATATAGTATGGGAAATTTACTAAAACTGGAGCACATAGAATCTGGTGCAGCTGTGCATGGTAACCAGTTTGTAGTTTTTAAAGCTTAAAGTGTTACTAAACCCAGGGCCCTGCATTCACTATATCTGATCTCCCACAATACACAGAACATGGAAATGCAATTATTTAAGTAGATATAAATGGCTAAATACCCTTTCTTATCAGCAGTATATAGCAGTCTTGTGACTTCTATCAGTGTCTGGTTAAACCTTGTAGGAGCCGTTTTCATTCTCCTCTAATTGTCCTATGAGGCTGCAGGACTCCTGACCTTCTGTCTGGACAGTTCTGATTGGCCCTGTGCTGATCACATGCACCCTCCCAAGAAAAAAAAAAAACTCTAGCAATACACACCAAACTGAGCATGTCCAGAGTGCCTCCAAGGCTCTGTTCTATCAGGAGATGGACTGGGGACTGTGGAAGAAGGATAGGATCAGAGAAGACAGGATCAAACAGCCTTTTTACACAATGCAGAGGATTAACCCCCTAGGTTCCACAGTGAGTATAACAAGCATGATTTACTGCATATACAGACTGATTTTACTGTTGTAGGTTTAGTAACTTCAATTGAACAAGCCAAAGTTAGAAGCTGATCGGTTACTATGCAAAGCTGCACCTGATTCTATATATCTCCCCTATAGTGTCAAGAGATACCTACTGTCATAGTGGTTGTAAGAAACTGGAGTCTGCTATTAAATTTACGCTTAGAGCTGGGAATTAGGGTGTTGGCGGGAATGCTTTATGTTGTTAGTTAAGCCTCGTACACACGGGACGACGATCGTACGACCGATCGGCTCAAATCGTATGTTGGCTGTTGTATCTAGCATACTGACTGCACTACACGATCGTACGACCAAAGAAAGAACGTTCAGGTGCATGTAATTAGCATCCGGCCGTTCCTGACTTCTGAGCATGCATGTTTTGCACAATACAACTTGTTGTACCAACTGCTCTGTACACATGATACAAGGGTCGTATGACCACTTGTTGGTACCACCAAGTTTTCTAGTCTGCTCATACAACTCCTGTTGTATGACCGTCGTACGTCGGCTGTTCTAATCGCACGTACTAACGATTGATTTCGCATACAACAGTCATTCGTACGACCTGTTGTATATGATCGTTGTCCCGTGTGTGCGAGACTTTACAGTGCCTTGAAAAAGTATTCATACCCCTTGAAATTTTGAACAACCTACCATGGTCCAGTCCCAAATTTAAGTATTTTTTTACGCATTGGCTAATATATCATTTCCTATGTGACTGCATTACATTGTTATGTACTACGTGCTCAATAAAGAAGCATGTTTCAAAGAGAAGTATGGCCAAAGCTTTTAAGAGAGTAGTCTCCTTCATTTGGAGAGATTTCCTCTAACTTCCTGTTGTCTCGGGACAGGAAATTATGTAAAATCTCCCTAATGGGACACTATGAGGTTGATTTACTAAAAGTGGAAAGTGCATAATCTGGTGCAGCTCTGCATAGAAACCAATCAGCTTCCAGTTTTTTTCGTCAAAGCTTAATTTAACAAGCTAACGTTAGAAGCTGATTGGCTACTATGCACAGCTGCGCCAAATTTTGCACTCTCCAGTTTTAGTAAATCAACCCCTATGTTTTTTTCAATCAAAACGATGGGGTTTTCACCATTCCCTAGACTATTTAAAACTGAAAAAAATGTAAATATACTTAAAGCAGTCTTTTATGACTTATAGAGTGACATCCATGCAACTACTACACACAGTGCTGGGTCATCCAGTGTGAAGGGCAAAGATGCCAAACTGCACCCCCACCTCCCTAGGGTTTGCATTGATGTTGCTGTCACTACGTCTGTCAGCCTTGTAACAGAAGCAAATGGCACAGGGCGCCCCATCCCTACAATACACCAATGCGCCCAGGGCAGCTGCCCCTCCTGCCTACCCCTTGTCCCGGCCCTGACTACACAGTAGGATAGAATGGTACATACATCGGATTGGAGTATTTTACAAGGACAAACATTGGCCTGAACAGGACATGATACCCCAGTAAAGACCAGTGACCGGCCCAGGGATTCCATGGATTGGTATACATTTTAAAACCAGTATTGTACTGGGCTGGATAAAATGTTACAATTGGAGGGTTTGTGCATTACTTTAATGTTGGCAAAAGCCCCCTCAGGGCTGAGTGCTTCAACCTAAATATATATCTTTGCTTTATTAATTTTAAGGCAAGCCATAGATGATTTGATTTTCTTCCCTTCCACCATGGGTGGAAGAAAAGAGCATTGCCCAATTCCACTACGAACTCACTCAGTGTTGATGGGAGAATCCCTCCTGCAGCGCTATTGTGTTCTGCCAGCAGGGGGCAGGGGAACCTTTCCCCGGACTGCAGAACAGAATGATTACTGCTAGCGGCTATAGCCAGCAGCAGTATTACATGTAAAAAAAATCTGACAAGCTGGTTTTACTCAAGTTGACCGATGGATCGACCTGGGTGCAACCAGCCTGCCCATAGATGGATCGATCCACCAGTGGCCGGCTTAAGAAGAATTACACAATCCATGTGTTTGGCAATCAGAATTCATAAGTTGCATAATTCTTTGCAGACTAGACAAGTCTGTATATGCATATTCAGAGGAATGAAAAACATATCTTAAAGTGGGGAAAGGTTAGGCCCTCTGTTGGGTTTTTATTATTGTCTGTCTGCCTATTACCCAGACAGATGATGATGGGAAATCTCCCAGACAAAAACATGTTTTCAGTAAAGTGGCTCTGTCTATGCAACCAGGGCTCTCGCCAATGGGTATTCAGGATCCCTTACAAGGTAAACTAATGAAAATAATATTTTGGTCTGGCACTCCTTTCTATATTTTCTTGGTTTGAGCAATTGTCGGGTGGCCATCGAGAGAAACCTTGCTGTGTGTTAGCACAAAGAGAGCTGGTATGAAAATGGGAATGCACGTGTCTCAGTCCCAATTTGTACATACACAATCAAAAATGTCATTGCCCGTGGGACTTAAATGAGTCATACCCCAAAAGTAAACATTTATAAACGTTTTAAATGTATGTAATATTTCTGTTTTGGAATAACATATTTTCTTGATCTTTATACTTTTTGGGTATGACTCATGGGCAATGAAATTTTGATCTTGCTTTGTGTTAGCCATCTAGCCAGTTTTCCATCATCTGATACACTTGCAAGTCTAAAAGTTCCCAGCACCTCTTTGAGTATGTTGTGAATTATTAAAGCTGTTTTGGGTTGTTTTATTTATTTGGTTTGCAGTGGCGGCTGGTGAAATTTTAGGATGGGGGCACCAGGCCCCGCCCTTCCTTTCTGACCCCTCCCACTTCCCATAAGCCTCACCCCTTATGGTTTCCACCCCTTGTGTCAGGAGTATACAGCCCAGCATCACCAGATAGGGTATACAGAATCACCATATAGCAGTATACAGAGTCACCATATAGCAGTATACAGAGTCACCGGATAGCAGTATACAAAGCCCCAGATACGGCATACAGACCACCAGATAGGGCATACAGACCACCAGATAGGGCATACAGACCACCAGATAGGGCATACAGAGCACCAGATAGGGCATACAGACCACTAGATAGGGCATACAGACCACCAAATAGGGCATACAGAGCACCAGATAGGGCATACAGACCATCAGATAGGGCATACAGACCACCAGATAGGGCATACAGACCACCAGATAGGGCATACAGACCACCAGATAGGGCATACAGACCATCAGATAGGGCATACAGACCACCAGATAGGACATACAGAGCACCAGATAGGGCATACAGACCACCAGATAGGACATACAGACCATCAGATAGGGCATACAGACCACCACATAGGGCATACAGACCATCAGATAGGGCATACAGACCACCACATAGGGCATACAGACCATCAGATAGGGCATACAGACCACCAGATAGGGCATAAAGACCACCAGATGGGGCATACAGACCACCAGATAGGGCATACAGAGCGGCAGCAGCGCCCCCCCCAAGCACTTACCCCATCTAATAGCAGGCAGACCAGCGGACAGGTCTATGCAGAGTTCGGCTTGCGGTCAGCATGCTGAGTAGCTCAGGACTGAAAGCCTGGGGAGTGCTGTGCCTGTGTGAGTAATCACACAGGCAGCATGTCTGCCACAGTTGCCCCCCCCCCCCCCCCTGCCCACAGCGGCTAATGACAGAGAGTCATTGGCTCTGATGGCTTGTTCAGCGCACACCCATAGACTTTAATGGCTGAGCCGAGGGAAAAAAAAAAAGAAAAGTCACAGTACCAGCGCCACCTGCAGGGGGGCCGGGCTGACTTTTTTTTTTTTTTTTTTTTACTTGTCAGAGGTGGGAAGGCAGCGCCCAAGTGCCCCTCATGCACCAGCCGCTGCTGTTGGTTTGGTGTTCCTTGTGTTTATTTAATCCAGGGTTTCATGGAACCCAAGGTTTCCTCCAGAGGTTGCTAGGGGTTCCTTGAGCAATGAGCAATGTCTGAACCTCAGATAAGTTCCCACTGACACCATTGATCTTAAGGGGGTAATTATTTCCAATGACCACAAGTGTAAGGAGTATTCTTCCCATTGACCATTACTCTAATGTATCTTGAGTTGTAGATATAGTAAGTTTTAGATGGGGTGTCCTGAGACCAAAACACTATTTCAAGGGTTCCTCTGTGTTGAAGATGTTGAGAAAAGCTGGTTAAAGCTCTGTGATTATTGCTGTCCATGCTTTCCAGTCTAATGACTGCCCTCCCCCCGTTTCCTGCATGGTTGTTAAAGGAACAGGAAGTGAGTATAAAATTCTTTCTGGGGCCAATCTATCCAAAACTAAAAAAAAATAGTAAAAAAGTAAGGCCTTAAAGCGGAGTTCCACCCTAAAGTGGAACTTCCTCTTTAAGGGAAGGTGACCCCCGACATGCCACAAATGGCATGTCGGGGGTCTTTTTTTTTCCACAGGGTCCCAGGTCCACTTCCTCCCCTGGCTCCGCGGCTCCAGTAAGGAAGTCCACCTTCCCCCCTCCCTCTCTGCGATCTTCTGGGACGTGTCACAGGTCCCAGAAGATACGCCGGCCAGGCAAAAGGTGCATTGCGACATGCGCAGTGCCCACCAGACCGCCCACCGTGGATTTACATTTGTACTGTGACGCTAAATACCATTGTTATGGCAGCAGACAGCTGTTTTAACAGAAAAGTGGTCTCCACCGCGTATTCGCCACAAGATCATGTTTATGGGCGGCGGGAGAGGTGCCTTGCACCCCACCCGCCACGTCTCGGGCATCTCCACCACTTACCGGAGCCGTTGGAAGCGGTGGAGACGATCTGGTCTGGTGGCCTGATGGGCACAGGAAGACGAGTGAGGGCATGATGGTCCCACTCGACTCTATGCCCTTGGAGGACAGGAGTGACGTCAAACGTCACTTCCGCCCTCCGGCCTTAAAGGGACAATTTTTTTAAAAGAGAAAAAAAAACTTTTTTTTGCTTTTGCTTTTAAGTGTAAATGTGAGGTCTTAGGTCTTTCTGGCCCCAGATCTCACATTAAAGAGGTCCTGTTGTGCTTTTTCTTTTTTCTATTACAAGGGATGTTTACATTCCTTGTAATAGGAATAAAAGTGACCCATTTTTTTTTTTAAAGGGACACTGTAAAAGTAAAAAATAAAAAGTAAAATAAATAAGAAAAAAAAATTTAAAGCACCCCGTCCCTCCATGCTCACACGCAGAAGCGAATGCATATGAAAGCCGCGCCCACATGTAAACGGTGTTCAAACTACACATGTGAGGTATCGCTGCAATGGTTAGAGCCAGAGCAATAATTCTATCACTAGACCTCCTCTAACTCAAAACTGGTAACTTGTAGAATATTTTAAACGTCACCTATGGAGATTTTTAAGTACCAAAATTTGTCGCCATTCCACAATGTTGAAGCACGACATGTTGGGTATCAATTTACTCGGCGTAACATTATCTTCCACAATATAAAAAAAATGGGCTAACTTTACTGTTTTCTTATTTTTTTAATTAAAAAAAGTGAATTTTTACCCCATAAAATTTGCGTTTGTAAGACCGCTGCCAAGTAAGGTGTGACATAAAGTATTGCAACGATCTTCATTTTATTCTCTAGGGTGTCTAAAAAATATATATATAACTTTTGGGGGTTCTAAGTAATTTTCTAGCAAAAAAAAATGATTTTAACTTGTAAACAAGTGTCAAAAAAGGCTTGGTCCTTAAAGGTTCATATTTTTTTAAATTAAAATAAAACATGTCATACTTACCTGCTCTGTGCAATGCCCATGGGGGCACTCATACGGGCTACTTGTATCTATTCAGACATACAGCCCAGCTCAGCCCTGCACCCTGCTCTCTGCTCAAAGGTTTTGACTGACAACAGCAGGAGACAATGGCTTCCGTTGCCAAGCCTATGAGAGCCAGAAGAAGGGAAAAGAGCTGCTACAGAGTGCACATCACACCGGGATTGGGCTCTGGTGAGTATTTAAGGGGGCTGGGGGGAAGGGGAGCTGCACTCAAAAGGTTTTTTTACCTTAATGTATAGAATGCATTAAGATAAAAATCCTTTTACCTTAACAACCACTTTAACATGCACTATATTGCCAAAAGTATTGGGACGCCTGCCTTTACACACACACATGAACTTCAATGGCATCCCAGTCTTAGTCCTTAGGGTTCAATATTGAGTTGGCCCACCCTTTGCAGCTATAACAGCTTACAACAGTCAGTTTTGGAAACTCGTCTCTCGTCCCACGTCCCGACTCGACCCGACATACAGACTTATCTATGTTCATCGGGCATACTCACGG
>BLSH010532960.1:484466-515682 GCA_018402905.1 Glandirana rugosa | reverse complement strand
GGCACTCATACGGGCTACTTGTATCTATTCAGACATACAGCCCAGCTCAGCCCTGCACCCTGCTCTCTGCTCAAAGGTTTTGACTGACAACAGCAGGAGACAATGGCTTCCGTTGCCAAGCCTATGAGAGCCAGAAGAAGGGAAAAGAGCTGCTACAGAGTGCACATCACACCGGGATTGGGCTCTGGTGAGTATTTAAGGGGGCTGGGGGGAAGGGGAGCTGCACTCAAAAGGTTTTTTTACCTTAATGTATAGAATGCATTAAGATAAAAATCCTTTTACCTTAACAACCACTTTAACATGCACTATATTGCCAAAAGTATTGGGACGCCTGCCTTTACACACACACATGAACTTCAATGGCATCCCAGTCTTAGTCCTTAGGGTTCAATATTGAGTTGGCCCACCCTTTGCAGCTAAAACAGCTTCAAATCTTCTGGTCAAACATTCTATAGGCACTCCTAAACCTTGTGGACAGCCTTCCCAGAAGAGTTGAAGCTGTTATAGCTGCAAAGGGTGGGCCAACTCAATATTAAACCCTACGGAATAAGACTGGGATGCCATTAAAGCTCATGTGAGTGTAAAGGCAGGTGTCCCAATACTTTTGGTAATATAGTGAAGTTCATCTACGAGATGAACGAGATTCTCAAGATTCAAACACTTTCTCCATTGTTTGGAAACACTCTTCCCATGGCAAAACCCCACCACCACGCCATATATACATTATTCTACCTTCCTATAATCTCTCTCCCAGCCTCATCCTAATTCCAATTTAGTTTCTCCTTGCAAGGCGATTGTTTGCAATAATGAAACAATGGATCTGGAATTCTGATCTCAGCCTCTCTATTATTCAAATGGATTTACCTGTAAGCTCCCTTTTGATATTTGGAAGATTAGCAGGGCAAGAATTACTGATGTTTAACACAGGAGCAGGCATACCTTGATTTGCATATATGTCAATCAAATTAGCAGACACCGGCAACTGGAAAAAAATCAAAATAAATATGAATTAAAATGAATATCTGTCGGAGACACAATAACAAGGAGAACAATCACTATGGCGAATGGTATTCAGGGGTTAATAAAGACTACAGGTATTTATAAAGAGTTTTTATTCAAGATGGTTAATAAATTCAGGGAAAACTCACATCCAGGAACATAGGTCCAAGTTTCTTAATCTGAAAAAAATAAATCCTTAATCTGTTCTGATGCGGTGAACAACAAAAACAGTTATGGGAATACCTCTTTTGTTAAAGCCGAACTCCAGGGAGGTATGAAAGACACAAATGAATACAGCTTTGTGCTCATGGCTACATCATTAATCTGAGTTTGACCTTCTATCAGCCCCTTGCAGTCCCTGTGCAGCAGAGCTCAGAATGGGAGAGGGAGAACCAGCACAATAAGACAATCAGTTGTGCTGATAGAAGGAGAGAGCAGAGTGAAAGGTAAATTAGCTCATCGGTCTTCGGCTTCTCCTTTCACTGGAGGAGGCACAAGATCTTTAAAGTGTTACTAAACCCAGGACCCTGCATTCACTATATCTGGCCTCCCACTGTACACAGAACATGGAAATACAATTATTTTAGTAAATATAAACTGCTAAATACCTTTTCTCATTAGCAGTATACAGCAGTCTTGTGACTTCTATCAGTGTCTGGTTAAAGCTTGTAGGAGAAGTTTTCATTCTCCTCTGAATGCCCTATGAGGCCGCAGGACCCCCAACCCTCTGTGCTGATTGGCCCTGTGCTGATCACATGCACTCTCCCAAGAGAAAAAAAACCTCTCTAGCAATATACACCAAACTGAGCATGTGCAGAGTGTCCCCTAGGCTCAGCAGCTGGATTGGGGGCAGTAAAAAAAAAAGAGGAGGATCAGAGAAGACAGGATTAAACTGACTTTCTACACAATGCAGAGTATTAACCCCTTAGGTTCCACAGTGAGTATAACAAGCAACAGACTGATTTTACTATTGCGGGTTTAGTAACACTTTAAGGGATACTTAACTGCATCCGAGAAAAATCAGGTCTGCTGCCCTGCAAGGGATGTGCTGTGTTGCAGGGCTGTGTAAATCAAAGGACTGGGTAGACAGGGATACAACTCTTTTGGCAGGTAAAGGAGCCCCATATATGTATTCCTTCATCTATTTAGCTGTTGGCCTGCAGTTCAGCTTTAAAGAAAACAAGTAGGTAGCCATTGCTATCGTCTCAGTCTGAAAATACTAGCTGCCTGGCTGTAATGCTTGCTGACCCTCTGAGTTAAATACCTTGAGAAATATACGGATAAGGGCTGGTCTGCATGCTTTTCAGGAATCACTGACAAAGAAAGTGCTGAAGCCAGAGGATTAGAATTACAGCCAGTAAAATTGCATTTTCAGGAGGACTCCAGCAAGGACAGCTGAGCCCTGAAACCGCCACCCACTGTTTGGGCCTGCTGTGTAGGATGGGGCCGGCATCTAACTTTGCTTTTAAAGTAATCATTGAGGAGCAGGGGCCAGTAGAGGGAGATGCCTAGATCAGGGGCCAGGAGAAGGAGATGCCTAGATCAGGGGCCAGTACAGGGAGACACCTAGATCAGGGGCCAGTAGAAGGAGACACCTAGATCAGGGGCCAGTAGAGGGAGCCACCTAGATCAGGGGCCAGTAGAGGGAGCCACCTAGATCAGGGACCAGTAGAGGGAGACACCTAGATCAGGGGCCAGTAGAGGGAAACACCTAGATCAGGGGCCAGTAGAGGGAAACACCTAGATCAGGGGCCAGTAGAGGGAGCCACCTAGATCAGGGACCAGTAGAGGGAGACACCTAGATCAGGGGCCAGTAGAGGGAAACACCTAGATCAGGGGCCAGTAGAGGGAGATGCCTAGATCAGGGGCCAGTACAGGGAGACACCCAGATCAGGGGCCAGTAGAAGGAGACACCTAGATCAGGGGCCAGTAGAGGGAAACACCTAGATCAGGGGCCAGTACAGGGAGACACCTAGATCAGGGGACAGTTGCGGGAAACACCTAGATCAGGGGCCAGTAGAGGGAGACACCTAGATCAGGGGCCAGTAGAGGGAAACACCTAGATCAGGGGCCAGTAGAGGGAGACACCTAGATCAGGGGCCAGTACAGGGAGACACATGGATCAGGGGCCAGAAGAGGGAGACACCTAGATCAGGGGCCAGTAGAGGAAGACACCTGGCTCAGGGGCCAGTAGAGGGAGACACCTAGATCAGGGGCCAGTAGAGGGAGACACCTGGCTCAGGGGCCAGTAGAGGGAGACACCTAGATCAGGGGCCAGTAGAGGAAGACACCTGGCTCAGGGGCCAGTAGAGGGAGACACCTAGATCAGGGGCCAGTAGAGGGAGACACCTAGATCAGGGGCCAGTAGAGGGAAACACCTGGATCAGGGGGCAGTAGAGGGAGACACCTAGATCAGGGGCCAGTAGAGGGAGACACCTAGATCTGGGGCCAGTAGAGGGAAACACCTGGATCAGGGGGCAGTAGAGGGAGACACCTGGATCAGGGGGCAGTAGAGGGAGACACCTAGATCAGGGGCCAGTAGAGGGAGACACCTAGATCTGGGGCCAGTAGAGGGAGACACCTGGATCAGGGGGCAGTAGAGGGAGACACCTGGATCAGGGGGCAGTAGAGGGAGACACCTAGATCAGGGGGCAGTAGAGGGAGACACCTGGATCAGGGGGCAGTAGAGGGAGACACCTGGATCAGGGGGCAGTAGAGGAAGACACCTGGATCAGGGGCCATGTGGTAGTTACAGCGGTTGCAACATTTTTATCTTTTCATCTTTATTCATCTGTGTGTTTAGCTGGAGTTCAGCTTTAAAAGAAACCTGCCATTGCTGCCCTCCTGTAAATACTAATTTCCTGACTACCAATTATACTACTAAAGAATGTTTTTACATCCACTCGCCTGCCACTTTATTAGGTACACCTGTTCAATTGCTTTGTAACACAAATTGCTAATCAGCCAATCACATGGCAGCAACTCAATGTATTTAGGCATCTAGACATGGTGAAGATGACTTGCTGAAGTTCAAACCAATCATCAGAATGGGAAAGAAAGGGGATTTAAGTGACTTTAAACGTGGCATGGTTGTTGGTGCCAGAGAGGTTGGTCTAAGTATTTCAAAAACTGCTGATCTACTGGGATTTTCACGCACAACCATCTCTCAGGCTTACAGAGAACGGTCCGAAAAAGAGAAAATATCCAGTGAGTGGCAGTTGGGTGGAGGAAATGCCTTGTTGATGTCAGAGGAGAATCGGCAGACCGGTTCCAGATGATAGAAAGGCAACAGTAACTCAAATAAACACTCGTTACACCCAAGGTATGCAGAATACCATCTCTGAACGCACAACACATCGAACCTTGAAGCAGATGGGCTACAACAGCAGAAGACCACACCGGGTGCCACTCCTGTCAGCTAAGAACAGGAAACTGAGGCTACAATTGGCACAGGATCACCAAAATTGGACAATAGAAGATTGGAAAACGTTGCCTGGTCTGATGAGTCTCAATTTCAGCTGCAACATTCAGATGGTGGGGTCAGAATTTGGTGTAAACAACATGAAAGCATGGATCCATCCTGCCTTTTATCAAAGGTTCAGGCTGGTGGTGGTGGTGTAATGGTGTGGGGGATATTTTCTTGGCACACTTTGGGCCCCTTAGTACCAATTGAGCATCGGTTAAACCCCACGGCCTACCTGAGTATTGTTGCTGACCATGTCCATCCCTTTATGACTGCAGTGTCCCCATCTTCTGATGGTTCCTTCCAGCAGGATAATGCACCATGTCACAAAGCTCCAATCATCTCACCACTGGACAATGAGGTCACTGCACTCCAATGGCCTCCACAGTCACCACATCTCATCCAATAGAGCACCTTTGGGATGTGGTGGAACAGGGGACTTGCATCATGGATGTGCAGCCGATAAATCTGCAGCAACTGCGTGATGCTATCATTGTCACTATGGAGCAAAATCTCTGAGGAAAGTTTCCAACATCTTGTTGAATCTATGCCATGAAGAATGAAGGCAGTTCTGAAGGTAAAAGGGGGCCCAACCCGGTACTAGCAAGGTGCACCTAATAAAGTGGCCAATGAGTTTTGACCTGGTATCAACCTCTTGTAGTCCCTGTGCAACAGAACTAAGACTGGAGGAGGGAGAGAGACTGCACAAGGAACCAATAAGTTGTGTTTCTGTGTTTATTTCCTAATGGGGAACATGCTGATAGGAGGACAGAGCAAAGTGGTAGAGAGATGAGCCCATCAGTCTGCTGCTTCTCCTTTCACTGTCCAGTCACAGGAGGAGGAGGGACAAAACATGTAAGTGTTACTGAACTGCAGAACAGTAAAATGTAATCGCCTTCCCTGCCAAACAGGGCTGAGCGGTGTAGCAGAGCTGTGTAAATATCAGCTCTAGATAAAAAATACAGATCCTTGGACTGGTAAAATGTATTCTAGATTAAAAAAAAATGATATATGTGCTTCATTTGTGTATATATGTAGTTCATGCGTGGCGTTCAGCTTTAACATTGCTTTTTATAGAATGGAGTAAGGTTGAGGGATATTTTTTTTTTTTTAACGAAGTCATTCCTTTTGTATTTTCTTTTTCAAAATGTTAAAGGCTTTTTTTTGTTTTTTTTTAACAAGAATTTTTTTTTTTTAATTTATCATCACTTAAAATATAGTTATGTTCTTGCATACCACAGCTCTTACAGCTAATCCACTTGGAAGGGTTAACCAATTACATTGGAAATAAAAGCCACGTTAAAGGCACATTAAGGCTCGTACACACTATAAGAAAATTGGGCGAACGTTTTAGTCAAAGGAACGATGGTACGATTTTCTGATAGTGTGTATACAACATTCGCCAGCCGAATCTGACCTTCCGAACGGAAATTTACGAAGGAGCAAACTCCAAAATTTTTCTCGTATGGGAACAGAATACACGTTTTTTGTTTAACCACTTCAGCCCTGGAAGGATTTCCCACATTGGGACCAGAGCACTTATTGCGTCGCTTTAACTAACAATTGCGTGGTCGTGCGACGTTGTACCCAAACGAAATTTGTGTCCCTGTTTTCCCACAAATAGAGCTTTCTTTTGGTGGTATTTGATCCCCTCTGCGTCATTTCTGATCACCGCTATAAACAAAAAAAGAGCAACAATTTTGCAAAAAAAAAAAAACAAAATTTCTTACTTTTTGCTAAATTACATGTCGAAGAAAAATATATAAAAACAAATTTAACAGTTTTGGCTGATTTATATTTTTCCTCATATTTTTGGTAAAAAAAAAAATCACAATCTGCGTTTATTGATTGGTTTGCGCAAAAGTTGCCATGTTTACAAACCATGAGAAATTAATTTCCGACTTTTTTTCAATTTTTTTTTACTAGTAATGGCGGCGATCTGCGATTTTTATTGGGACTGCGATATTGCAGCGGACATGTCAGACATTTTTGACTTTTTTTTGGGACCAATGACATTTATACAGCGATCAGAAATGTAAATAGCCACTGATTACTGTATAAATGTCATTGGCAGGGAAGGTGTTAACCTGCAGGGGGCGCTCTAGGGGTTAACTGTGTTCCATATGTGTGTTTTAACTGTATGGGGGCTGGGCTGCCAGAGGCACCAGAGATCTAACTGATCCCGAGTACAGGGATCAGTAGATCTCTGACATGGCGCCTGTCAGAACGGGAAATTGTCGTGTTTACATCGGCGGTTCCCTGTTCTGGCTCTGTCACAGGCTATCGCGGATCACTGGCAGACATCGAGCCTGCCCAGCCCTGCTCAGGAAGCGTGCCGCGGGCATGAGCTCGCCCCCTAGCCATCGTGCCCGCGAGTGACGACTATAAGCTCCGATTCACGGGACAGAGCCACTGACGCCGCTTATAGTCGTTATGCTGTCGGCAAATGGTTAATGTGTACCGTTTTCATACGATTTTCGTATGAGCAAAATCAGAGGCTAAAGACCGAGCATGATCAGAAACAATAAAAAAAAGAAAAAAAAAAAAGCCTTTGCTGTAGGAGAATTTTTGTACATTATTTCCTTCCTCGGTTCCGACTTGCTGTGAAAACAACAAGGAAAATCAGACGATCATTTGCCCGATTTTCTTATAGTGTATATCCCACTTAACAGTTTCTATGACAGGTTGTGAAAACAAAAAACAAAAGGGCCAGAATGAGATAAGACAACTATCGTCAAAACTGGACTGCAAAGTAATAATAATAATAATAATAATAATAATAAAAAATGAAAATGTATTAGCAAAAAATATGGATACAATAAAGTAATCAAATCTACCATACCGTGTTTGCCATTTGCATAGCAGGATCCATCATAAGGATTTCTTCATTATAGCTAGACTCCAAGCTTATGATGTCATCGATTACATCATCCATCTGCAATTAAAAAAATATGATGTTATTATCAATACAGTTTTTTATTTTGTTATTGGTGAATGAACTTTACTGGCTAAATTACTAAAGGAACAATGATTTTTTTTAAAACTAAAAATTGCGTCCTTTTCAAATACCCAATTAATTAGGGAAAAGTAATAAAAAAAATATAAAAATACCCAAGAAGATGGTAATAGATGGGGAAATGTTATGTTTAGGCCACTTTCCATGCACCTGTAATCTCTGACACGATTACCCATAATTGCCAGAAGCTAAGCAATCTAACACCCAAGGGTGAATTCAGCACCCCAAACAGTGACTTCAATTCCAAGCAATTCAGCAGTCAACTAAGAAGCTGAATCTGGCAACAGATGACAGCAATTCTAAAAAATAGAAAGTACGAAAAAAAAAAATACAATTTACTGAAAGATCAAAAAAAGCGAAGTCAATGTCCTTGAAAGCGATCGGATTTCGGCTTTTTCCGAAAGTCGATATTAAACAACATCAGGCATTTCAGCCAGCAAAGTCAAACAACCCTATAATACATCATGTAAATTTGATAATATGGATGCCACTTCAACATGGCAATCAATGCATTCATAATGCCTTGTTTGGTAGGGACATGAGAATAGAGAAGAACAGGATCTCGTATAATTTGTTTAATGCAATATGTGAAGCTTTGCTATTCTATATAATTTTTTTTAAACATTCTCAACAAATCTATTAACATTTTTAATTACTGCTGTATGACTGTTGCAGTCAGTGGGTAGTATGTAAATGTAACTGGATTTTGGATTACAGCTTCAATATCAACCTTTTTTGGATATCACACTCAATTGAATCAAATAACTGACAATAATTACTATTTAATAATTAACTATTATTCAACCATAATAAGCATCAAATATGAATCTACTTTTATTTTATGGGCATCCTATATTATACAGAGCTTGATCAGGACAGACTGCTATTTTCCATAAAGTCTTCTGTCAGCTTCACTTGGCAGAAAATCTCCCCCATTATTTTCTCAGGAAACACAGAAAACAATTATCAGAGATTATTGTCAATACTCTGCAAAGCTTTTGGAAAAAAAAATGGACCATCAAATTGTTGCAAATTTAAGACCCAAAACAAATTAAAGTTTAAAGCAGTGAAAAAAAAAATGAAAAACAGGATTTTGGGGCTTCATAATTCTTCCCTTAGTGACCATTTATGAGCTCCAAATATGTAATGTCAACCCAAAAAATAAAAATAAAAAGCCACAAAACTCTTTGTTTGTTGAGTTAGCGGGGACAGCCATTTATTAATTACTTAATTTTTTTATTTAATTTTAAAATGCAAGCATACAGTTCTGTTCAACGGACATATCTTATCCGATGCACAGATAATAGGCATTGATAAACTAACAAAGTGATTTTTCACCGTATTTATGAAAAAAAATCAATAGGAAATATAACGGTCGATAAAACCGCATTCGCCATAATTTGCTAACGTCTGTTCTTCAGTGTTAAATAATGTTGACTGTATTATTCACCCTATTTATCAACCAGGGAATGTGATATGTTTGCAGAAAAAACTTTACTTAGCATTTTCACCAAGTGGCAGCGCTGTGCTTTAAAGGGTGGTTCAAAGATCTGGAAGGGCAAAAACTGTGGAAAATATCGGCAATTTGCCGTGATGTTGCCCTGGTATTCCATCATTTCTGCAATAAGCTTCACAATAATAGTGATAAAAAAAGATATACAAATAAATAAATATTTAGGCGTTTAATAAATAGTTTTAAACTCAACCACAATGCTTATTTATACATCAAATTTGTTTTAATAATTTGAACACTATGAATTGCAAAAAACTTTATAAAAAAATTGATATAACATAAACTTTTGTGACACAAATTCTAAATAAATGTATTTGAAATTGGTGGGCCAATGAAATGAATATTTTAAATTACTAAATCGATTCGGAGAATCGATTATTAAGTGGTTTTATATGTTGACAAGCCAAAGCCTATTTATTTTAGGACATTTAGGGGTTGATTTACTAAAACTGGAGAGTATAAAATCTAGTGCAGCTCTGCAGAGAAATCAGCTTCCTTTTTTTTTTTTTGTCAAAGCTTAATTGAACAAGCTGAAGTTAGAAGCTGATTGGCTGCCATGCACAGCTGCTCCAGATTCTGCACTCCGATTTTAGTAAATTAAACCCATAGGCTATATTCACACTGTTCCATGTGCAGTGCATCATGCATGCTAACACATCCGTATAGGTGTGAATAAACCCTATTTCAAAACACACTAAACTGCAGTACATGGATGTGAACCGGAGCATGCATGTGATTCCTACTTGACATGCATGTTCATGAAGTAAAATGCATGTGATCTGCTCCAAAAAAAATGGACAAGAATTGACCTTGTCCATTTAGATTTTTAAAATCTTTAAAAGAAAAAAAAAGCTACAATGACTTAATGCATGCCAAAAATAAATACTATATAACAAAAAAAAAAAGGTGAAAAAAAATTGCAATTTAACATTTTTTTTTTGGATGAGGTGTCCACAGATTTGCGCCTAAACAACCGTTAAAGAAGTGAAAGAATAAACTTTTTCTTCGGAAGTCTATTTTTTTAAAATAGAAGTTGAGACTGAATTATTTAAGGCAAAAGCTATCTTTGGCAGTAACACCTCTGTAAGGCAAACAGGATAAAGATCTGTCAGATTTAGCTTTACTGTTTAATGTGCAACTAGCTTAATGGAGAGGGTTGTGTAAAAAATCTGCAATCTTCTTTCCTGTATTTATTTATAACAATCTATACAAGAGTTTGGGCTCATTTAATAGGGGAGTGTATGGAAAGCCATTTTTTTTTAAGTTTTTGGATAGAGTAGGGAATGGTTAGGAGGCGCCTCCTTATTTGCTGTCACTGTAGCAACATTTTGTATTTTCTATTAAAGAAAATGCAAATGAACTCATGCGCTGCTATGTGTGCTATGTGAATAAATTAATAATATAATACTAAGTGTATATATCGAACTGCTGCATCCACCAATCAAGTGCATTCTATCACTTTAAGGCTTCATGCACACAGGATTTTAAAAAAACTCCCTGAAAACATCAGTAGCTTTCAGTGAATCTTTTCAGCTTTTTTAAGCTTTTTTGCACGTTTTTAGCACTGACGTTTTTAAGCATTTTCTTTTTTTCTTCAATGGATGCAAAACGTCCAAAAACGTTGGTGAGCCATGTTTTTGCACGTTTTTGGGCATCAGAGCGTTTTTACAGCTGAAAACCGTATCTCAGAACCCTCTGGTCTTGGGGTTTTTTTACAGCTCAAAACCGTGCCTGCCCAAAACAGTTGATAACAGCCTATGTGTGCATGAACACATAGGACAACATGATGGAGGGTTTATTGACTGTAGAAAAAAACGTCTGCAGCTGAAAACAGCTGCTGTAAAAACGGCAAAAAACATCCCGTGTGCATGAGGCCTAAAAGTATACAAAGGAATTTAGCAGTGATGTGCTGTTCAAATCCTCTAATTAATTAATCGGTGCAAAATCAAATATCAAAATGACTTCCTTATGACAAATGGTTAGGTATATAAGCTAACAATTTAAAAATGTGCCACCCTAATGTGCAAAAAATAAAATGTATAAGTGTAAAGAATGCTACAAATAAATGTCCATAATGTCCATACTTCAAAATTGGTGCTGAAAAGTGGAAGTGTTGGACTGTTTTATAAGCACCGTATGGACATTTATTTGTAGCATTTTATACATTTTATTTTTTGCAAAATTGGGTGGCACATTTTTGAATTGTTTGCTTATATACCATATCTTTTGTCATAAGGAAGTCATTTTGATCACAGAAGATTTTGATATTTGATTTTGCACATGATATGCACCTATTGATTAATTAGAGGACTTGAACAGCGCATCACTGCTTAAAGCGTTTGTTAACCCGAAAAAAAAATGCTGCTCCTGTCTCTTTAATGTGCAATTAGCAGCATGGTGCTTTTGCTTTTTAAATGATCCCCCTGTATCCCCTAAAATACCTGTTTGATAATGCCAGGTCATGACTTCCCCCCTGAGTGCTGACTCCCCCTGTATATAGCTTATCCGGAGAGCCCGTGGTCTATGCAGGCTATGTCACACCCAGCTCTCCTATCTCCCGTGTGCCTGTCCTCAACTCACCCCTCCCTCTTCCTCTCCTAGCTTCTCCTCTCTGCTCTCATAATTAACTCTAAAAGCTCCTATCCCTCTGTATTAGAAGAATAAGTTCCCTGTATCCGTGTTATATCAGAAATATTCTTATCTATATAGATAACACAGCACGGTTCTCTCTCTCTCCAGCTGACGTCAGCAGTAGTGCTCAGCCCCTCCCTCAGGACTTCTGAGCCGAGAGAGAAAAGCTGAAAAATGACAACTGATCCTAGTAAGAAGGTGCGTTATCTATACAGAGAAGTATATATAGGTTATAACACAGACACAGGGCAACTTCTTGTTATAATACAGAGCGGATGGGAATTTTTTATATAGTGGCTTAACAAACACTTTAATCAATTTGTATTTTCTATTGAGTCCTGTACTGGAGACAATATTCCCTAGGACCAATAGAGTTTTGGATTCCTCCCAGAGGGACGCAGCAATTAGCAATAAATATCAGAAAGAGTTTCTAAAGCTGGCCATAGATGGAGTGATAGTCTATCCTGCAACCATGGCTTGCAAAACAGAAAATCACTTGATTCCCCCATCAACACAGTCAGTGTTGATGGGGAAATCCCTCCCATGGAGCTTTTGTGTTGTCTGGGGGGGAGTCGTTCTGGCCAGGAGAACACAGTGATTATTGCTAGCAGCTATAGCCGCTGGCAATAATCGCATGAAAACACAGGTTGACCTGGATTGACTGTTCTCTTTATTCATCCTTACCAACTATGTGACTATGAAAAATCCAACAGGCTGGTTGTACCCAAACTGACCAGGTACATTCAGCCTGTCCCTTCATGGTTTGAATTTCGGTCGGTCCCTGCTAAACCAGCCGAGATTCAAACGTCTATGGCCAGCTTTAGGCTTGCCATGATTTGGATCAGTTTTTTCAATCAGCCATCAAAAAAAAGCTGAACTAACTCCCCCATCTCACAAGTTAGGTGGAATGAGGAATCCTCCACTGATTGGCTGCCGCTTGGATCGAAGGAAGATTTTCCAACAAGCCGGTCTGAAAGAATTTAATTATTAGATCCACTTCCTTGGAACGGCCATAAATGGATTGAAAATTTTGATCCATCTACAGACAACTTAAAGTGGTAGTAAACCCTCCTATCCTTTTCAGCCAAGGAAGCTGCCATCTTGGCCTCTGTTTAATCTACAACTGCCATGATGCTGCACATGTGATCAGCTATGACACCAGCCATTGGATGGTTTGACAGTTTGGTTTAGAACACAACCAATGGGAGTTTTACATTTCCGGCACGTGCCGGAAATGTAACTGGTTTTTAAACTGTTAAATGGATGGGTTTACTACCGCTTTAACCTTTTCACATTCTACCCAAAACAAAAAAAAAAAGAATGCTGTGGCTTTACAATAATCAAAACCTCCAAAGACAATTTCCAATAGGTTTCTGTGGCTTACTACACTTTTGCATTGCTCCTTGTCTGGTTTAATGATCCTGATATAAAAAATATATATATTATTTGTTTTTTATTATTTTATTCTGAAACTATGGATTTGTAGCAATAAGACTGGGGAGGTAAATAGATACCTAAGAATTTGTGAATCTTGCCAGCGAACTAATACACTCAACCTCCATTTGCAAGTGAACTGGTAATGGGCTCCTCTGAATCCATCACCATTTCACTTCCACATTTTGGTTGCCCAAGGGACATGATTGCATAGTGATCTTGCATAGTGATGTCATTATATCTCAGTCAGTAAAATACAGGAATCCTGTACTTAGAGAAATGCCACTTCCACGGCTGACCACCTCCTAAAAACGAGTTGCTTGGCCGTCTCTGGCCTTTGTGTTTTCAGTATTGCAGAACATGTACAAAAGGTTGTTGATGTCAGCAGGACAGCAAGGCAACTATTATTTTTAGGAAGATGAGTGAGCAATGGCAAATTCTACAGTTCTTTGAGTACAGAATTCTTTTAAAAGGGGAACCCAGATTGATTTCCCCACTCTGAAATAGTGAGGAGGCTGTTCACCTGTGCGAAAGCTCCAGGATCGTGGTAGGTGAACTCGTAAGGGGATCCATGCGGCCTCTTTGCAACTTTGCTTCCAGGGACAGGGCTGATATTTTTACAAGTATAAAACTAAAAGAAAAGACAAAAAAGCCAATGGATTCCAGCCCCATGAAACAGGTTAGAGTTGACAGCATGTTGGAGAATCAGATTTTCACTCATCTCTAGTATATTACCAATAATATAACATGTGGCTGTTAATTACCTGAAAAATACTTTCTCTGTGTTTTTCCCTCCAATTAATATTTAAGGCAAAGCGTTCACAAACACAAAATCTATCATATGGCTTGGAAAAAAACAGCCAAAATATTCTCAATAACACAACACACTGCATCTTGGTATTTGTGAACAGGCAGGACACTGTACATTAATGCCTGGCATTTTTAGGGGCTGATGATGAGAACTAAGACTCCCCGTTTGTAGCACAGCCATAATCTTAATAATCAGTGAACTGACTCAGTAATCACTGAAAAACAATATATCTCTCTTTAAAAAAAAAAAAAAGTTACATTTTAAATAAAATTATAAATTCTCGGGAAAAAATCTTGGGAGCAAAATACATAGAGAAATATTTTAAGTAACTTTTTGAATATTTTTCTTAATATCCAGCTGTAGAGAAATTATAATTTTCAGCAGTTCATTAACTTTATCTAAGTAACAAGTAGTCAACATTTTTGTAATTCTTTTTTACTGCCTTCATTTACTAAAGAAGTAGAGAATTTTCACTTTGCAACGTTAATGTTCACTCGTCTCGACTCGACTCGTCAAAAACTCATTATTGGTTTATTTCCGCTGCGCATCATTTAACGATTTTCACAAAGCAAACATTCACTTTGTAAAGTGTACATCCTGTACTTCTTCAGTCAATCAGTGTCAATGTGCCATTTTCAGGGTCCCCAGTTGTCAAACTGCTGATGTTCTAGGGCCTTCAAAATCAATCTGGGATGAGCAACTAAAATGCAAAAGTTAGCCCATGTTCCCTTCATACATCCAATCATATGAAGTAAGAAACTTCTGCTTTTAATTGAATGTTTGACATCAACAATTCACTTTGGATCACTATTAAGAAGCCCATTGTGCATTTAATATGAGGACCCCATATCTCACTCTAAAGCTCTACTTGGGTCCTCTACCCAACAGTATAGTCACTCCTTAAATTGAGCTTAATTTCTAAAGAAAAGATTTATCAGTTTGATGACTAAAATGGTGTTGATATAACAATACAGTCAATTTTAGGTAAATCCCATGGCAGCAAAAGGGTCAAAGCTTACCTCTTTCTCACAGGTTGTGCTAAGAGTCAGCATAGCCATGGGGCTGTTGGGTGCACTGTTCCCGGGCCCAGGTGGCATCATGTGGTCTCCTGGCTGGTTCGGACAGGGCAAGCTTAGTGCTTTGTTAGAATGCTTGGCGGTTGTCAAGTATTGTTGCACCTGCTGTTTCTGCGCCTGCTGGATGTGGTACTTTGTTGGATTTTCAAGGTGGGTCTGCACCTACCAAATAAAGTCAAAGATCATTAGTGCTCTGTAAAACTCAACTACGGTGGCTTATTATTCTACAATGGTTGGAAAACAAGAACATGAACTTAGTTGGTGACATCAGAGCTAACAAACACCTAACTTCAAACACCATTTTAAAGAAATCTTCAAAGGCTGCCATAGATAACCTCCTTCTACAAAACGCTAGTTGTTTGGTTGTGTCACTGACCCAGAGCAGGTATTCATTGGATAAAATCAGGTTGAAGTCACAACTGAGCAGCATACTCATTCTTGGTCAAGGATTTAAATAGTACTGAATGCAAAAGATCAAAATGATTGTCATGAGAATATTCAGAAGAAGGGTAATGAATACATACATCTTCAAAAATTCTAAACACGTCAAATACCAAACAAAAGCTGCATTAGCTAATATAATAATAATAATAATATTAATTCTACAACATCTGTATTATGTTATGACAGTTGTAAATCAGCTAATATGTGCTACGATTGTACATATATATATATATATATATATAAATATAGAAATCATTTTAAATGGTTAACACTTTCGCCTAGCAGCACTATGGTCGTTGGTTCGAATCCCAACTATACATAAATTATTTTAAATGGTTAACACTTCCGCCTAGCAGCACTATGGTCGTCGGTTCGAATCCCAACTATGGCACTACCTGCACAGAGTTTGCGTGTTCTCCCCATGCCTGATGAGATTTCTTCCAGGTACTCCGGTTTCCTCCCACACTCCAAAGACAATGCTGGTAGGTAATTGGCTCCTGTCCAAATTGGCCCTAGTATGTGTATGCATGAATGTGAGTTAGGAACCTTAAATTGTAAGCTTCTGGAACACAGGGACGGATGAAAAGGTACAATATATACGTAAAGCACTGTGCAAATTGACAGCGCTATATAAATACCTGTAATAAATAAATAATAAATGAAAGTATATTTTAATATATATATATATATATATATATATATAGTTATATATAGTTATATATATATAGATATATCTATAGATATATATTACATATATCTGTATACACCAAGCTCCTTCCTGTCACAAACCAATATTCTGAACCAAGATTCCCAGATCAGTATTAAGACCACACATAAATACGATTAAGAAGCAGCAACAATGCTCCTATCACTATAGTTGATAATATCAGAAATGTATTAATTGAATATAGCTACAGCCCCTTATATGATATCACAATATTATATAAAAACACATCATTGTGTTAATGGCCATTTTTCAAAGCAAGCAACAATGGTTACACAATCCCACTCTTATTTCATAAAAGTACACTTAATATATATTATTGCAAGACCTATAATATTAAAGCAAAAGAACATTTTTACATATTCCATAGATAAAATATTACGAATGTTTCATATAAATGAACCAGTCTGCCTTTTTTTATCTACTGATTGTTATGCAAAGTGCTTTGCTGTCTTGCCTCGCACACGCAGGTCAGGTCAAGAGTCCTTTTACATTTTTAAGGGTTTTTTTTTTTAATTAGCAACTTTTGTAAAATAATATTTATACTATTTCCAGTAAGGGGCATTTATTTTCTTTGCAGAACTGTTATGTCGGGTTCACACTCAGGAGCAAGTTGATTTACGTAAGCTCATTGACGCTGGTGTTCTACACCATTAAGACGGTCAGCTTACAGGATATTTTTAAAAAGGTGAAATTTGCCCTGGGCATGAGAGGCTCATAGCATAAAACAATTATTTTAATATGTATAAAAGTGAAGCACTGGCTTTGCTTTTGCCCCCCTTACACTGGCAACCTGCTTCTTAAACCTAAATTTACACAGGTGATGAGGGTAAGCAGTGTTTGGCACCCCCCACCCCCACCAGATCAGGTTATGCCATTTGTATACATGCCACTACACTTTGCATTTGCCAACATGACCATGAGCCCCTAAACCCATAGATAATCCCAGGGATGTAGCTTACACACAGACCAGGGATTCTCATTAAAAAAAAACAGAAAATAGATGTAATTAGTAAATTGTATTAGTAATAATAACAATTATTAAAAATTAGTGTAGATGTATAAAAATAATAACAATAATAATAATGATAATAATAATAATAAGACCACTACTACTAATAATAAGACTAATAATAATAATAAAAATAGCCCAATCTACTAATTTTCTATTCTATTCATGGCAGGTTTTACTTTATTTCCTTTAAATAAAATACTTATTTTTGTAAAAAAAAAAAAAAAAAAGTAATCCAAGGTTTTTTATCTAGAAGGCAGAAGCATGTTTAATGCAAAAAAGATACATTTTTAGGATATATAACACATGCATTGTGCAAAATGTTTGTTAAAAAGCTATTACCTGCAAAGGAATAACGATAGCACACCTATGTACTAATAAACACATGAACAAGTACAGAGAGAAAAAAAAATAAGAAAACAAATATCACACAGCTTAGAGAATTGATACCATTGCACCTTAATCCATGCACTAACCGACTTGTCATTTTATCTAATTAGTGTGCTACTGTATTACAAAGTGCTATATTTTTTTTTGGGGTGATGAATTCTACTTAAATGGGAGTGTAATAAATAGGAATGGTAACTTATCTAATGTATATTTCATTGCGTTACTTAAAAGTTTTGCTACAATATTTCTACAATAAAACTAATAATAAAAACAGACTCATTTCTGATTGCTCCTCAATTGAATTGTATTGGAATTGGACTGTCTGCCCTCGTTTTGTAAAGCGCAGCGCAAACTGTTGGCGCGATATAAATCCTGTATAATAATAATGATAATTTAAAAAAAAAATAGATTTAAAAACGATCACACTTATTTAAAACTGCTTATTTTTAAGTGCAGCAATTTATCAGAAATAATATCGCCCTGGTTTCACGAAGCATGAATTCTGATTGGTTGCCATGAGATATTGCATTTCAGAACTTACCGTTAAGAAGAAGCACCCATCACTGAATATTATATACTGATTTAAAAAAAAAAAAAAAAAAAAAGAAGTAAATAATTTAATCCCACCTGGTAATGGTTATAGTCAAGCATTTCCAGCATGCTACAAGTCCAACGGGTTTAGCTTAAAATCTCCAAATTTGGGTATCTTTAGCTCTCAAGCTGCTTTATTCAACCTCCACAAACAAGTTTTCTAAAGTGCGCACAAGAAACTTCATTACAGCTATCTAGGGCTTATAATAAGCTAAGCTAATTAGTTACGCGTGTAAAGAAACAAACAGCTCATAGAAGGGGCTTTTTGGGAGGCAGGCAAGTGTTGCCATTTATCTGGATACTATTTTTTCTGACGACTTTGACGTCATTGTTTTTTATAAACATAAAAGGACCTCTTTTAAGGAGGGCATGCTATCAAAGTCAAATTGACAAAGCCCTCGGGGCGTTTCGTCTATTCATCTTTTGTTCCAGTGCTGCCCATAGACGATGGTCTGTCTTCCTAATCCATAAGGTTAAAAGTTGTGTGTTTCTTTTTCTAAAAAAGCAGACATGGCATTGGGATTGCTACGCATGAGTCTCCCGTACACGTGTCTGCCGTCCATACATTGAAGATGGCTCCTTGATGGCCCTGTGTATGTCACTTGTGTTAGATGTTATCGCTGGCTACTGTAACTATTCATTCGCCCCACTTAAAAGGTCGTTTTTGGTTATGATTTTTTCGAGGAGATGTACACATTTGTAACAGAAGATACGCCTTAACCTCATTAAAGCAGGCACCGCTGTTGGCGTTTTATTAACCACTCGCGTACATTTTCTGCGGCAAGTTGGCTCCGCTGCACAGATCGGCGTCTATAAATGGCGATCCGCACAGCCGCAGTTGTGGGTGGGCGCGATCCGCCGGTGGCGCACTTTCGTGCCCGTCACACTCTGCCTGAGTGTGGCCACAGGGTTGGGCAGACTCGATGTCTGCCAGCGACCCGCGATCGCCTTCTAGAGAGGAAGAACGGGGAGCTGCCCATGTAAACACGGCGGTTCCCCGTTCTATCAGTGGACATGACAGTGATCTACTGATGCAAAATTCCAAAAAAACAATGGTGCACTGGCCATCAGGCTCTGATGAAGAGGTCTACACCTCGAAATGCGTTAGATATCTGTTTGGGTGAGATGCCAACTGCATAGGGCTTGTGGCTATGGACTGAAAAAATCCACAAGTTCTGACATGCTTGGTTTTAAAGCTCGTTTGTGAGTATGTTTTTAACTTTTTATTAAACAAATTTTCTGGGGATAATGCACTAGGCCAGTGCGCCATTGTTTTTTGTATTTTTGCTACAGTGTCTTTGGACTCCCCCAGTTCACCAGTGGCAGCAAGGCGGCACATTACCCACAACAGCATTACCGTTATAATACGTGTCATCAGGTTGAAGTGGCCCCCTCTCTGAGCACAGGAAGAAGTTCTTTGTTAGTGATCTACTGATCCCTGTGATTGGGATCAGTTAGATCTCTTATGCCCCTGCCAGCCCAGCCCCCACACAGCTAGAACACACCTAGGGAACACAGTTTAACCCTAGATAACCCCCTGCAGGTTAACCCTTTCCCTGCCAGTGACATTTATACAGTAATCAGTTTTTTTTTTTAGCTATGATCGCTGTATAAATGTCAATGGTCCCAAAAAAGTGTCAAACGTGTCCGATATGTCCACCGCAATATCGCAGTCCCAATAAAAATCGCAGATTGCCGCCATTACTAGTAAAAAAAAAAATATAGTAATTCTCATGTTTTGTAAACGCGGCAACTTTTGCACAAACCAATCAATATACGCCAATTGTGATTTTTTTTTTTTTTACCACAAATATGTAGAAGAATATATATCGGCCAAAACTGATGAATACATTTGTTTTTTTATATTTATTTTTTGGAAATTATAGCAAAAAGTAAAAAATATTGTTTTTTTTTCAAAATTGTTGCTCTTTTTTTGTTTATAGCGCAAAAAATAAAAACCGCAGAGGTGATCAAATACCACCAAAAGGAAGCTCTATTTGTGGAAAAAAAAGGACGTCAATTTTGTTTGGGTGCAACGTCGCATGACCGCGCAATTGTCAGTTAAAGTGACGCAGTGCCGAATCGCAAAAAGTGCTCTGGTCAGGAAATCCTTCCAGGGCTGCAGTGGTTATTGTTAAAGAGCCGCTGTTGTGTTGTTAGGTGAGCACACGTTTTAGGACACCTTTGCTGACAGTCTACTCAATTTAAAGCTGAACTTCGGGCAAACTGCTAAAAAGTTTTACCTGTTGTATTTCTGACCATCCAGTTCTTAGATTTACACAGCTCTGCCCCCTTCATCTAACAGAGAAGGGAAAGTGATATTTCCCTGCTGCATTTTCACTTTCACTTACAGCCCAACCCCCTCATCCTTTGACTGGCCAATGAAAAGCAAAGCAGCAAACTGATGAGCACATCTTTCAGTAACTTTGCTCTCTTCTCCTATCAGGATGCTTCTTGCACTGTAGCACACCTGATTGGCTCCTTGTGCTGCCCCTCCCTCACCTTCTCCAAGATCTGCTTTGTAGTAGATTCATACCAAGCCAAATGTAGAAACATGCGCTGCTCACATTTAGAACAAAATAGATGAATGTATATCTTATATATCTGCCTGGAGTTTTGTTTTAAAAAAACGGCTGCAGGTTGTCATGGTTTGAATTAGTCTGAGCTAAAAGAAATACAGGCCATAGACATGAGGACAGTATCTTCCAATTCAGCTGTTTTCAAAGGGTCTTGATTAAAGTGATTGTAAATGCTCCATTATTTTTATTAAAATACCAAACATGTTATACTTACCTGCTCTGTGAAATGGTTTGCACAGGGCAGCACAGCTCCTCCTCTTCTCAGGGTCCCTCGCCAGAGCTTCTGGCTCCTTGCCCATCCCCCCACTGAGTGCCCCCATTGCAAGCCGTTTGCTATGGGGGCACTTGTGCGTGCTCGCTCCTGAGCCCCGCTCTCTGTGTCCATTAGCTTGGTCCCATCCCCACTCCTTCCTCACTGGTTGTGATTGACAGCAGCAGAAGCCAATGGCTCCCGCTGCTGTATCTGAGTCAATGAGGAGTGAGAGAGCTGAGAAAGCCTCTGTTCTCGTGCGCTGTGCTGGATAGAGATCGGGCTCAGATAAGTATAAGGAAGGGCTGGGAGGGAGCTGCTTACAGAATGTTTTTTACCTTATTGCAGAAAATGCATTAAAAGAGATGTATGGGTTTCTTTTTTTTTTTTAGAATCATACTTACCTAGGTGGATGCTGCATCTGTTCCCTGGCGCCTCTAACACTGAGAACCGAGTGATCAAACACCGTTGATCGCTGGGTTCTTAGTGGTCCCTGAGCACAGAGTTGGTGACTGTCAGTTAGCAGCTCCCTGCTCTGCCCCCCCCACCCCCCCCCAACTCACTGGAGAGCTGGGCTGTGGAGAGGGCGGGAGCGGCCAGCTCAGGCTCTCAGCGGCTCATTGAGAGGTTAAGCCAGGTGCTGGTCCAGGCAAGTGGGCGGATCCCGAATCCATTGTCATGATCTTGCCGAGCCTGGACCGGCTCTGTGACGTCAATCAACAGCGGGCTTCATATTTTGGGTGAAGTTCTGCTTTTCAGCCTCCCCCTCTATCACTTTTGGATACATTTTTTTGGGGGGAAAGGGTACCTAGTTTTGATAGGTACCCGCTCCCACTTCTGCTCTGACCGCCTAGGCCTCCCCCTCCTCTTTGCCTGCAGCCCTAAGGGACACATGAAAGGTCCCAGGAAGCTGCAGGTCCATTGACATTGTGCAGGGTGACTCACGCATGCGCAGTGGGAAGCAGGTTGTGACGCCTTGTGCTGTCACTGCTGCATTCCCACACTAGACATGGTGATGCTGGGGACCCAAACACCAGTGAAGAACTGGCCTGTGTGAAAACAGCGCTGTATCCCTGGACAAGTAATTGTCCTTTTATTAAAAGTCAGTAGCTACAGTATATGTAGCTGCTGATTTTTTTTTTTTTTTCGAGGAGGGGGATACTCTTTAAAATACTCCAGATGACACAGAAGTATAATTGGCCATCAGAAGGGCAGGTTTCATTGAGGAAAATAGGCCCAACTGGCATATGCCTAACTTTTATTTTTACTATGATTATAGGTTGGTGCAGTAAATGTGACTGATATTATTTGAGGATTTTTAGATTAGATAGTTCTTGTACTGTACGTAGTTTATGTTTATTTTGAACAATGCAGTGCCATACTGTGAACAAAAGGTAGCTCCAAGAACAGATGGACCCCAACAGAACACCCTCTCAAACCAAAGCCAACTTTTTTTTTAAATTAAAAAGCACTTACTTTTACTGTTAACCACCTCAGCCCCGGAAAGATTTACCCCCTTAATGACCAGGACATTTTTTTTGCGATACGGCACTGCGTCAATTTGACTGATAATTACGCGGTCGTGCGACACTGTACTTTTTTTCCCACAAATAGAGCTTTCTCTTGGTAGTATTTTATCACCTCTGCGGTTTTTATTTTTTGCTCTATAAACAAAAAAAGAGCGACAATTTTGAAAAAACAACAATATCTTTTACTTTCTGCTATAATACATATCCAAAAAAAATATATATATAGAAAAACAAATGTATTCATCCGTTTAGGCCAATATTTGTTCTTCTACATATTTTTGGTAAAAAAAAAACAAAAAAAACGCAAAAAGCGTATATTGATTGGTTTGCGCAAAAGTTATAGGGGTTGATTTACTAAAGCTGAAAAGTGCAAAATCTGGTGCAGCTCTGCAAAGAAACCAATCAGCTTCCAGGATTTGTTGTCAGCGCTTGATTGAACAAGCTGAAGTTAGAAGCTGATTGGCTACCATGTGCAGCTGCACCAGATTTTGCACTCTCCAGTGTTAGTAAATCAACCCCAGAGTGTCTACAAAATAGGGGATAGATTTATGGACTTTTTTTAAAATTGTTTTTACTAGTAATGACGGCGATCTGCGTTTTTTAGTGGGATTGCGACATTGCGGCGGAGAAATCTGAGCCTAAGTGACACTTTTGGGGACCAGTGACATTATTACATTGATCAGTGTTAAAAGAAATGCAGTGATCAATGTATAAATGACACTGGCAGGGAAGGGGTTAACACTAGGGGGCGATCAAGAGGTTAACTGTGTCCCTAAGTGTATTCTAGCTGTGTGTGGGATGGGCTCACTGGGACAACACAGAGATCGCTGTTCCTGATCACTAGGAACAGCAGATCTCCATGTTATCTCCTGTCAGAACAGGGATCCTTCTTGTTTACATAGGTAGATCCCTGTTCTGCCTCTCTGTGGAGCGATCGCGGGTGGCCAGCGGACATCGAGTCCACCAGACCCGGGCGCGTGCGCCCACAGTATCTATGGCATGGGACGACATACAAGTACATCATTTTGCGCAACAGAGCTGCCCTGCCGCAGTATATGTGTGGTGGGCGGTCTTAAAGTGGTTAAAGGAGCTCTTTTTGGCTATACTTCTCTTGTGGATCACAGGAGGACACTTACTTTTGCTTTCTTGTGACCCAGAGTCAGCTGAAAGTGGGCTACGGTCGGCTTTCAACGGACATAGTAAAGCTACTCCAGGCTCTGGAAGTATCCACCCAGCTACCTGACTGACAGCTGTCTTCACCGCTCAGCACATGGCCAGCTGCCTCTGCCACTTTTCCTGCCCTGCACTCCAGTGAGCAGTGGAGGGGGATAGCAGATAGCGGTGACTGACAGTCACTGCTCTCCACTCTGAGCAGACCAAGAACTGAGCGGTCAGTGGTCATGTGATCGCTCAGTTCTCGGTCTTAGAGCCAATGTGGGACAGCTGCAGCATCACACGGTTCTTGCAACATTGAGGTGAGTATGAAAGTTTTTTTTTTTTTTTTTAAAAACCCAAGCTTATTATAATTTACTTTATTAAAGCGGAGTTCCACCCATTTAAAAGTCAGCAGCTACAAAATTGTAGCTGCTGACTTTTAATAAACAGACGCTCACCTGTCCTACAGTCCAGCGATGTGGCCGCCCAGAAGATTGAAGGGAGGGAGGGGGGAGAGGTAAACTTCCGCTCTGTGCTGCTGCGCCAGGAGCGGAAGTGGGAGCTGGGTACCCCTGAAAACTAGGTACCCGCTCCCCCCCCCCCCCAAAAAAATGACATGCTAATTTTGCCATGTCAGGGCGTCACCAGCACTTAAAGCGGAAGTTCCACTTTTGGGTGGAACTCCGCTTTAAGGTCCTATCAACATAAATTAATGAACAATATACCCTCAAAATATATGGAAACCCCAAGATACCACCAATATTTTTAAAGGAAAACTTTGCAGCAAAAAAAAAATATATATATATATATATATAAATGTTTGCTATAGATGGGATAGCAGCTAAAAGTAACCAAAGTTCAAAGGCCATGCAGTGCATTTTGGTTAAAAAAAGAATTCTCCCCATTGAATCCGCAAATAAATTTGACAGGACCGTGAATCTTGAATTTGCAGAATATGAACCAATGCTAGCAATCAACCTAAACTTCATCCTAGTCCCCATCTCACACTGCAGAAACCCTTGCTGATCCATTTATGGGGTCTATTGGGATGCAGAGACTGAGTGTATCTGTGCCCCTGAACTTTCTGCATTCGGGGACACGTACCCACCCTTATACAGCTGTCAAATTAGGAACAGTAGCTGTGTCTGTGCAGCCTCTGCATCCCAATAGCAATGAATAGGACTGTCTGCACAGGCAGAAATGCGCAGGCATAGATAGGCCTGTGTAAATGAGCCTTTATAGTCTCCATTGGAAGCTGGACAGGGTGACAACAGTTGGGAGAGATACGGAAAGTTGTCACCCTATTTCAGGAATTACCTGAACATGGACCTTCATAGCAGGATCACCATATATTATTTAAATCAGAGGTCTCCAAAGTGTGGCCAGAGGGCTAGTTACAGTCCTTTGCTTACGTTTTCCAGCCCGCGGGGCCCCATTCCTCCCACTAATACAAGGCACTATTCATCCCACTGACAACACCAATAAGGTAACTTTCCTCCCACTGATATTTATGATGGGACATTATTTCTCCCACTGACACCAACAATGGGGCATTACTCCTGCCAATGACATCAACAGTGGGACACTATTCCTCCCACTGACACCTATAATGGTTCACCATTCCTCCCACTGATATACATGTTGGAAAACTTTTCCTCCCACTGATGCCAACGATGGGGCACTATTACTGCCACTGACACCAACAATGGGGCACTAATACTGCCACTGACACCAATGATCGGGCACTATTTCTTCCACTGACACCAACGATGGAGCACTATTTCTCACACTGACACCAACAATGGGGCACTATTACTGCCACTGACACCAATGATGGGGCACTATTTCTTTGACTGATACCAACAACAATGGGACACACTTACTACCACTGACCCCAATTAAGAGGGTATTATCCCTGCCACTGACACCAGGGATAAGGGAAGTATTCATCCCACTGACACCAATGACGGGGCATTATTCCTCCTACTGACAACTGTGGTGGTTCACCATTCCTCCCACTGATATACATGTGGGAAAACGTTTCCTCCCACTGACGCCAACGATGGGGCGCTATTACTGCCACTGTCCCCTACAATGGGGCACTAATACTGCCACTGACACCAATGACGGGTCACTATTCCTCCCACTGACAACTATGATGTTTTACCATTCCTCCCACTGATATACATGTTAGAAAACATTTCCTCCCACTGACGCCGACAATAGGGCACTATTACTGCCACTGACCCCAACAATGGGGCACAAATACTGCCACTGACACCAATGATCGGACACTATTTCTCCCACTGACACCAACAATGGAGCACTATTTCTCACACGAACACCAACAATGGGGCACTATTACTGCCACTGACACAAATGATGGGGCACTATTTCTTTGACTGATACTAACAACAATTGGGGCACAATTACTGACCCCAATGAAGGGGGTATTATTCCTGCCACTGACACCAAGGATAGGGGAAGTATCCCTCCCACTGACACCAATGACAGGGCACTATTTCTCCCACTGACACCAACGACGGTGCACTATTCCTCCCACTCACACCTATGATGGTTCACCATTGACGCCAACAATGTGGCACTATCACTGGCACCAACAATGGGGCACTAATACTGCCACTGACACCAATGATTGGGCACTATTTCTCACACTGAAACCAACAATGGGGCACTATTACTGCCAATGACACCAATGACGGGGCACTATTCCTTTGACTGATACCAACAAAAATGGGGCACAACTACTCCCACTGACACCAATGATGGGGCACTATTCCTCTTCCTCTTAAGCACAGACATTGTTTACTGACACTGGGGCATTTTCTACTCCCACTGGCCACAGCCTGGCCCTCCAAAAATCTAAAGAACAGTTAACTGTCCCTTTGGAAAATTTGGAGACCCCTGATTTATATGAAAGCTGCAGATTTAAAAACTTAAAAATTATCTTTAAAAATATCTTAATGTTAAAGTAGAACTGTAGGCAAAACTTTTTTTTTCATCTTGCATAAAGTAAGGGAGGGTTATTACCCCTCTCAGATTTAATTTCGCCACTTGTGTCCCATTGTGGAGATGTCCCTTCACTTTCTGTCCCACAGCCAAACAGGAAATGAGAGAAAATCCTTAAATCAAGGGAATTATTTGGGGACCCCAAACTAGTGTTCCCATCTATTACTTTTCTGGGGACAACCCAAAATTTGGGATTTTCTTTTACTTTCAATTATAATGGTAAACAGGACAAATAAAAAAGGGCGAATCTCCCTAACGGGGCACAGACAGCAATAAAATCTGACAAGGGGTTCTAATCCCTCTCTACTCCATCCAAAACTAAAAATAAAGTTTTGCCTTTAGTTATACTTTAAGTCTTATATAATATTTTAGTGATGTGGGCTGGCACATAGGGACAGCATGAAGAAAGAACTTGCTGCAGTACTTTATTGTATTTGACTTTTCCTTTAATTAAATGGACTAACTACATAATATAAAATAAATTCAAGTTTTTCAAATTATCTGACACCGTCCGAACTTTTCTCTATAAAACAATACGTTCTCTGTCTGGGAATCCAATATTAAATGTAAAAATATATAATTATGTTAACAATGTTGGGATTGTTAATTGAAGCAAAATCCATAGGCAAAGCTTTTGACCATTCAGTTATTTTTAACCGTTCTCTCCCAGAATGGACCTATTTTTGGAGGCAGTAACTAAGAAATCATAAATGTTTTTTTTTTCTTTCACAATTGGAAAAATTCTAATGGAAAACACGAGTGAGTTCACAATCATTTAAAATGATATTCCACAAAGTGCTGACTAGTGATGACTAAAGGGTCAACCAAGCAGAGAATAATGGGCTTCTTCTGTCCAGGGCAAGAGGCACAGTCCGCTAGAATTCTCACACTCATCTATATATGCAAGTTGCATGACAGTAAAGAAATATTTAGTCTTATGACTATTATTATTATAATTATTATACAGGATTTATATAGTGCCAGCAGTTTGCGCAGCGCTTTACAAAAATGAAGGCAGACAGTACAGTTACATTACAATTTGGTACAAGAGGAATCAGAGGGCCCTGCTCGTTAGAGCTTACAATCTAAGAGGGAGGGTCAATTGATACAAAAGGTAAAAGCTGTGGGGGATGAGCTGATGTAGAAAGAAAGAGTATTAGGTAAAAGCAGGATAGGCTTCTTTAAAGAGAAAGGTTTTCAGGGATCGTCTAAAGATGGATAGATTAGAAGACAGTTGGACTGATTGGGGTAGGGAGTTCCAAAGGATGGGAGAAGCTCTCGAGAAATCCTGGAGGCGAGCATGGGAGGAAGTGACAAGGGAGCTAGAGAGCCGGAGGTCTTGGGAGGACCTAAGAGGGCGGCTTGGTTGGTATTTTGAGACCAGGTTAGAGATGTAGCTGGGGGCAGAGTTGTGGATGGCTTTGTAAATTATTATACTACTGTATTTGTAGTGGCTGAATAATTATATATATATATGTATACACAGTGGATATAAAAATTCTACACACCCCTGTTAAAATGTCAGGTGAGACATAGATAAATGATTTCAGAACTTTTTCCACCTTTAACCACTTCAGCCCCGGAAGCATTTCTTACTCTAGGACCAGAGCACTTTTTGCGATTCAGCACTGCGTCGCTTTAACTGACAATTGCGCGGTCGTGCGACGTTGTACCCAAACAAAATGTGCGTCCTTTTTTTCACACAAATAGAGCTTTCTTTTGGTGGTATTTGATCTGCATTATTTCTGATCACCGCTGTAAACAAAGGAAGAGCGACAATTTAGCAAAAAAAAGAAAAACAATGTTTTTTACTTTTTGCTAAAATACATATAAAAAAAAATTATATAAAACAAACATTTTTTTTCATCGGTTTTGGCTGATTTATATTCTTCCTTATATTTTTGATAAAAAAAATGGCAATCAGCATTTATTGATTGGTTTGCGTAAAAGTTGCAGCGTTTACAAATGATGAGAATTCATTTATGGGTTTTTTATTTTTTTTAAATTTTTTACTAGTAATGGCAGCGATCTGCGATTTTTATCAGAACTGCGATATTGCAGCAGACATGTCGGACCATTTTGACACTTTTTTGGAACCATTGGCATTTATACAGCGATCAGTGCTATGAAAATGCACTGATTGCTGTGTAAATGCCATTGGCAGTGAAGGGGTTAACCTGGAGGGGGCGCTCTAAAGGTTAACTGTGTTCCCTCAATGTGTTCTAACTGTATGGGGGCTGGGCTGGCAGGGGGAGGGGGGTGATCATGGCTTCCATATACAGGAAGCCTGTGATCACATCCCTTCCCCCTCTGTCAGAACGGAGATCCGTGTTTACATACACGAACCTCCGTTCTGTCGCTCCGGGGGGGTGATCGCGGGTAACCGGCAGACATTGAGTCTGCTGTACCCACTTTCTACCCCCCCAGAACACAATACTCATTCTTACGGCCGCCGCCAGGTGACGGCGTTTCGCGATAACGAGCCAAGTTGCCACCGTCGGGGTCAAGCCACGGTGGGTGGTCGGCAACTGGTTAATGCGACCTGTAAACTGTACAACTCAGTTGCACAACAAACTGAAATCTTTTAGGTGGAGGGAAGCAAAAATAAAAAACTAAAATAATATGGTTGCATAAGTGTGCGCACCCTTAACCACTTGCCGACCAGCCACTGTATATATACGGTGGCAGGTTGGCTCTCCTGCCCAAACCGCTGTGAAACCACGGGCACGTGTGCATGCCGCGGGGGTGCGCCCGCGGACTTGATGTCCACCGGCCACCAGCGATCACGGTACACAGAGGCAGAACCGGGATCTGCCAATGTAAACAAGGCAGATCCCCATTCTGACAGGGGACAACTCTGAAATCTGCTGTTCCTAGTGATCTGTGTTATCCCAGTGAGTCTGAATGGACACACAGGGAGCTGTGACTCGGCTCGGGTGCCCCCATAGCAAGCTGCTGGCTGTGGGGGCACTCAACAGGAGGGAGGGGAAAGGATCACAGAAGAGGGACCCAAGAGGAGGGGAACTGCGGCTGCTCTGTGCAAATCTATTACACAGGGCAGGAAAGCATAACATGTTTGTTATTTTTAAATTTAAAAAATGAGACTTTACAATCACTTAAGCTGTACCCTTTTGCGTCACTCATTCATATACAATAACAGGGGTAACATTTCATGAAGTGATCATTCATAGCATCCAAAAACTGGAAAACCGTATTTGTAAAGCTCACAATCACTGCTAAAACGAATTATTGGATTTACAGTTAATGAAGCATCTTTCTGTAGACAAAGTCCCAGTTTATGCTCTCAATTAGCCTGCTAATGCAGCAGTAAAATGAGATTTGTTTTACTCACTCTGCTGAAAACTATATCAAATATCCTTATCTGTGCAATGCACAAAAAGTGCCATCACAAGCAACTCAAGAAGAAAGAAGGAAGCGGTCTGCCCCCGTGTTATTATCCACAACGTAATATATTCTCTCCGTGACTCTAACAGTTAGTTATACACATAAAGCATGGAATCGTATAAGTCTCTGGAAAGTACAGACAGCACACAAAGGTGGCCACATGCATGGAAAAGGAAAGGGGGATTAGCAGAATTTCTGCACTGAAGCTAGAGAGATGAAAAACTTGTTAGCAAGAAATTCCAGGTGCCAAGAGAAACAAGCCGGTGACACGCTGCTATCCAGCAGAAAATACAGCTGTGCTGAAATCTAAAATTATGCTCAGTTTGCCTGTTTAGGTTCTCTACAATTCATTGCAGCATGATTTCACAGAGTTCCTCACACGTCCAGTGGGTAGGTCTATTTCCTAAACACTTGCCTCCCTTCCTATCTCTGCTTCCATTATGCATCTCAAGGTACACTCTTCAGTTTTCACTGGAGTGTACCCATGAATATAATCTGCCACGGCAATTGTGATCAGCGTGTTGCTACAATTGCTAAGACTAAGGGGTTGATTTACTAAAGGCAAATAGACTGTGCATTTTGCAAGAAAGATGCTCCAGAGTAGAGCTGCACGGTTCTGGATAAAATGAGAATCGCCATTTTTTTGCTTAGAATAAAGATCACGATTCTCGCTGCATAACATAATTTCCTGGCTCAGCCCCATGTCAGCACAACCTCGGGTCAACCCCGCTGTCACGTACCTGGTGGTGGAGTCTGCAATAGCCGAGGACAGCCTCTCTTACAACCCTGACTCAGGAGCCCCTGATATGGTAGACAGGAAGCTCAAGAGTGCAGGATGGTGAACGGTCGACAAAGGGCCTCACGGAGGAGACGAGGTCGAGCGACGTAGGGGACGGGCCGGTCGCTGGTAGCGTGGACACAAGGTCAGTTCGTGAGCACGGTAGGACGTGAGAACTCGAAGGACAGATGGTATAGTCCCCGAGGACTCAGTCCCAACATTCTCTCCGACAGGAGCCGATAACGTCTGAGGTGGTGGTCCATGCACTGTCGCCCCAACTGGGCTCCAACACGACTGTACCCCGACTCGGTCCTTTAATACAATACGTCGCTCTTAGCACTAGAAATAAGATTCGTTTTTTTACCGCTAAGAGTAAAATAGGTCTT
>BLSH010532960.1:473346-484456 GCA_018402905.1 Glandirana rugosa | reverse complement strand
CCGTAATTTTCCTTTCCTGGCTCTGCCCCATGGCAGCACATTCCCCACCCGGGTCCGTCGCAAGCTAATTACAGAACACCGTCTCCAGGTACTGCTGTCCTTTTATGCTCTGTTAAAGGGATGTCCTATACGGGGTCAAGGGGGCGGGGTTGACCCGAGGTTGTGCTGCCATGGGGCAGAGCCAGGAAAGGAAAATTACGGTAAGTATTTGATAACAATTTTCCCTTTTTTCACATTATACAAAAAAAAAAATGGGTTAACTTTACTGTTTAGTTTTTTTAAATTCATTAAAGTATATTTTTTCCTAAAAAATTGCATTTGAAAGTCCGCTGCGCAAATGCAGTGTGACATAAAATATTGCAACAATCTCCGTTTTATTCTTTTGGGTCTCTACTGAATATATATATATAATGTTTGGGGGTTCTAAGTAATTTTCTAACAAAAAATAAAAATTTTAACTTGTAAGCAACAAATGTCAAAAAAGGTTTAGCCTTTAAGTGGTTAAACTGACCTCATTTACAGACTGAAGTTCATTCCTTTGATCTAAATAAAAGAACCTAGAGATACATTGTTTCTCTTTATCTCAGCACTGTTGATAAACATTTGCAGCTGAGTTTTTTTTTTCTTTTGACAGCTCTGAGCAGAGAAGGCTCTTCACTTGTTACATAGTTTTTGCCTTTAGAAAACCAACCCCTAAGTGCTCAAATCCTGCGCCAAACACAAATCTTCTCATTTATATTTCAGTTCATCATATTAAGAAAATAAGAAACATTGGGGTTGATTTATTAAAGGCAAATATACTGTCCACTTTGCAAAGTGCAATTGCTCCAGAGCTTAGTAGAGGGAATCTCTGCAGACTGCCATCATCCAATCATGTGCAAGCAAAGATGCTGTTTTTTTTTTTATTATTTATTTTCCTTGCACATGATTGGGTATTCTTTGTAAAGTGAAGATAGACTGTGTACTTTGCTAGTGCAGTTGCACTCATTTTTCTTAGTAAATGTGATTTAGTAAAGCTTCAGTTTGTAAAGAATACCCAATCTAGATGCAAGGAAAATAAAAAAGGAAAGCATTTTTGGTAGCACATTATTGGACGATGGAAATCAGCAGAGCTTTACCACATTTAGTAGCTCTGGGGAAAAGGAGTGCAACTGTACTTGCAAAGTGCACAGTCTATTTGCCTTTAGTAAATCCACCCTGTTGCATGGCCATCTCCCCTCTTAACCATGCATTAGCAGCCAATGGCAGGGCAGACCTTGCTTTGTGCACTGGCCCAAAGGATTTGGTGGAGGGGGGATTATAGTGTGGGGTTGTTTTTCAGGGGTTGGGCTTGGCACCTTAGTTCCAGTGAAGGGAACTTTTAAGGCGTCAGCATACTAAGACATTTTGGACAATTTCATGCTCCTAACTTTGTGGGAACAGTTTGGGGATGACCCCTTCCTGTTCCAACATGACTGCACACCACTGCACAAAGCAAGGTCAATAAAGACATAGATGAGTGAGTTTGGGGTGGAAAAACTTGACTGGCCTGCACAGAGTCCTAACCTCAACCCCATAGAAAACACCTTTGGGAAGACTTAAAGCGGAGACTGCGAGTCTAACATCAGCGCCGGATCTCACAAAGGCGCTTCTGGAAGAATGGTCAAACATTCCCATAGACACTCCTAAACATAGTGGGTAAGGTTGAATAAAGACAGCAGGCCATCCAATTCAACCTGTGTAGGTGTACGTGAGTCAGTGTCAGTACCTTGTGGACAGCTTTCCCAGAAGAGTTGAAGCTGTTATAGCTGCAAAGGGTGGGCCGAATCAATATTGAACCCTACAGACTAAAGCCTCGTACGCACGCTATGATTGTCGTATGACCGCACGTCCAATTTTTTCCAAAATCGTCTGTCCGTGATTTTGTCTAGCCTACTGACGGTAGTAAATTTAGTAAAGGCGAATGTAGTGATGTGCTATGAGCGTATAAAGAGGAAGTTCAGTTTTTGTGCGTCACCCTTTGGGCCCCTTCCGCTGCATTTCGCTATTTCAATTGCCGTTTCACGAATGTGAATTGTGAATTATGAACGCAGGTTTACACCACCAAACACTTCCGGCTCGTTCCTGGGTTATGAACATGTGTGTTTGTACTTTCAACTTTTCTTTGTCCAACTTCTGTATAGACAAGCCGAAAATCAGACGACGCCTTGTCTGCAGACAAAATTTTTCTAGTCGGCTCATCCAGCTTTTGTGGAAAATCGGCTGTTGAATGGCGCATACTAACAGTCAGTTTATCAGATGACAGGCTGTCATACGAAATTTTTCGGCCGATAATTGGGCCATGTGTACGGGCCTTAAGACTGGGATGTCAATAAAGTTCATGTGCATGTAAAGGCAGGCGTCCCAATACTTTTGGCAATATAGTCTATATATATATTTTCTTTTGTATGTTCCCCATAGCAGTGCACATGCCCATTTTTAACAAAAGATTGCAAATTGGTCCTGAAAAAGACCAGAAAACATAAGATTTGGCTCTTCTAGACTTCAATAGTGTTTGGCACTATGTTTGGGTTTACCAGATTTTTTGCTGTGTTTTTCAGGCCTCATGCGAATCAAACCTTGCACAGTTCATTGATCCTTGCTTTACATAGCACTGGGAACTGGAAAGATTCAGGTGGGAATACCTGTTAGATTTGATGTTACCACCTGGTAGGGTTTTTCAGATGGAATCTCTGTGCAACTCTCTCTCTTTTTCATTCAGAAGAGGAAATTTTGAGCATCAATGAAATTTTGAGCATTTGTATGCTGCAATATTCTACTGGACAAATCTGGAAGAGGATAGCTATAATAGTAATAAGTGCAAACAGACCACCTAATACCAACCACCCAGTATTTTACAATATTTTGTGGCCACCCTAAATTTTAGGGAGTAATGCTTTGGTAGCTCTTAAACTGGCAAAGTGACAGAGTCTCTTACTAGCCTCCGACCCGCTTATATTCAACTTGCTGCTCTCTCTCACTGATCAGTTGCTCCTTAGTAACTATCACAAATACTTCTGGGTATGAGAGAGCATGTGACCTCCTCCTAAGAGCTAGCGCTCAGGCCTGAGCCACCAATTGCTGGGCTCAAACACTAACACCGTAGGAGGAGAATCCTTCGACACCATCCAGAACAGAGCTTACACAGGTGCTGACGCCTGGAACAAGGAAGCAGAGGGTGAGAGCAAGTAAGGTGAGTATAAATTGGTCAACAGGTTGGCTAGTAAGAGATGGGATTGGATAGTACCCGATCACATCCTCATCTGCTGCATAGGACTTGCTCGTTCCCTGTATGCCCATATGGGACTTTGTCACAAAGTTGGTCATTTCAAAAAATCTATAGCAGGCACCCTCCAATGCTTTTAACTTCCCTCTCCTGTGTACCCCAAATTTCACATTCAACATTGAAAGCAATTACTGAACTATCCCCAATGGTGTAATAGTGGTGTGACATTGTTCTGTGGATTGAGGGACTAGTGCTGTTGGTTTTTGTATAAAGAACTGAAAATTTTTGTTGGTGCCCTATACACTAAACTAGTTTCTGGTTCCAATGTCTCTACAATACTTTTTAACCTAATTCCCTTGTGATTATGTAACTTTTTACTCACCCCCCCCCCCCCCAACGATAGACATCTTTACCAAGAATAAAATATTTAATGGTTGGAAAAGCCCCACAAGCAAAAATACATATTAGATAACCTAAGTCATAATACAACATATTGTCAAGGAAATGTATAACCAGCATTATATCATCCATTTAAAATATGAGATTATTAATCTGATTCGTACTGGATCATGACTTTTTGGTAAATTGATGTAAAATGGCAAAAAAAAAGTTTATACTATTGGATAATGGAAAGGAAGCTGAGGGGGATGAACATACCACAGATTTATAGAAGACATTCATGATGCTTTGGAACAGAATGGACGTTTGTTCTTGCTGAATCGCCGTAGGTCTTTCAATTTATCATTTAAAAATAAGTTATTTTTCAAGTCCTTTCTCCCGGCTGAATAGAACATTTTGTTTGCTCAAAAAATCTTGTATCATGGGATTTTGAAGTAAAGTTTAAACCGATTTATCAGATCAATTGTATAAATGGCAAAAGCAAACAATGTAAACTCAAAAGCTCCCTCCCCCACTATGGGTCCTACTATGAATTGAACACTTTTCCTTATAGAAAAGTCCACCGAGTCTGGAAAATAATGAAAGTTCTAACTGCATACGTCCGCCTAGATAGAGCTTTCATGGACCTCGTTGTTAGCTTTGTTTTCCTTAAGAAAAAGTCAACCAATCCTTAAAACCAGATATTGAACGTCAACAGCTTACAGGGACCTTGTTGTTGGCTTTGTTTTCCTTAAAGTGGTAGTAAACCCTCCTATCATTTTCAGCCAAGGAAGCTGCCATCTTGGCTTCTGTTTAATCTACAACTGCCATGATGCTGCACATGTGATCAGCTATGACACCAGCCATTGGATGGTTTGACAGTTTGGTTTAGAGCACAACCAATGGGAGTGTTACATTTCCGGCACGTGCCGGAAATGTGACTGGTTTTTAACCTGTTAAATGCATGGGTTTACTACCGCTTTAAGAAAAAGTCAACCAATCTTTAATACCAGTTATTAAAAGTCTAAGTGGAAAAAGTAACAGACGTGCAAATTAGGAGGTATCCATAAGGCTTCCATACGATCTTCCAAGGGCTTCAGATTAGCAAGCTTGTCAATTTTTATTGCTGTTTGTGCCCCTGTTAAGGAGATTCATCCTCTCTGTTTGTCCCGTTTACCATTATCATTGAAAATGAAAGTAAAAGAAAACCCCAAATTTTGGGTTGTCCCCAGAAAAGTAATAGATGGGAAATTGTCCAAGAAATTCCTTTAATTTGCATAGATTTCCTCTCACTTCCTGTTTGGCTATGGGACAGGAAGTGAAGGGAAATCTCCGCAATGGAACAGAGATGGCGAAAAAAAATCTGACGGGGGTTACAACCACCTCTTGCTCTATCCAAAATGACAAAAAAAAAGTTTTGCCCATAGTTCCACTTTAAGAAAAAGTCAACCAATTCTTAAACCTAATTATTGAACGTCTAAGTGGATTAACCTCCTTGACGGTATTCCCGAGTGTGGCTCGGGGTGAGTTTTCACTGCAAATAGCGGTAACCCAGAGCCACACTCGGGATTGCATTGCTGGATCCAGGCTGGGTTACTCACCTTGTCCCCTGGATCCAGCGATGTCCCCTGCCGTGTCTGCGGGCTCTGTCCTCCGCCCGATGTCTCTGTGTGCCGGGCTCCATTCCCTGTGAGCGTCGCGTCGCACGGGGGCGGAGCCTGGCGGGAAATTCAAAAAGTGAAACACACAGTAAACATACAGTACACTGTAATCTATAAGATTACATTACTGTATGAGATCATTTCATATCTCCTTTGTCCCTAGTGGTTTGCCCAGTGCCCTGCATGCACTTTTATATTATATATGTCATTCTTTCTGCCTGGGAACTTGAGAACGTCCATGGCATAAAAATGTGTCCCTTTACGTCAAAAGCGGTTTCTGATCAGCTAGAAAACACCGATAGTAAATAAGAATCATTTGCAGAATTGAGTGATACTGATCTTTATGGAAATTCTTCATCAGACACTGAAAGTGACAATTCTGCAACTGAGCAAATTTCAGTGTTTTTGACTTGATTACTTTATTGAATACATTTTATTATTATATTATCATCTTTGATAATTATTTATAGTTATTTATTATATTATAATTTTTTTTCATATATATTATAATTTATGATTTTGTGTTTCAAACTTTATCATACCCGGGATGTCTACTAGATTCTTGTTTGGACAGATTTAAGTGAGTTATTCCTAAGAATTACAGGCCTACAATATAAAATGCCAAATTTCCATGCAAAATAATGGTGCCGCTTTCAGCACCAAAAATCTGAAATAATCATCCCGCCAGGGAGGTTAAGTAACATATGCGCAAATGAAGAGATCTCCATAATGCACCATGAGTTCCAGTCAGGGTCATTCCTATCACTAGGGAAGGTGAAATATGTGTTTCAGTAGTGGCCTTCTAGAAGCACCAAGCTACTTATTCAGATGGAATAAGAGGCTTGAAGCTTCTAGAAGGCCACTGCTGAAAGTATACGTACCTGTGTTGTTTCTTTAGTTTGCACAGTATCAAAACTGACTTGGATTGTGGGTAGTCAAGAATATATTATTTGGGTGTATAGCGGAGTGCCCAATTACTCACCATGCTTTTAACTCCTTTTCTTACAACTTCCTGGGTTCTTGGAAACACCCGGAGAAAAAGTGATCTGATTTCCTCCCTAATCAGTTTAGAGAGGTCACACCTGATGAGGCAGGGGTGGCCTAGCAAGGGTGAGAGGCCCTCCACTGTCAAAACCAGCGTGCCAGGCCAGACCCTAATAGCACGAGGCTTTTCTGGAAGACCCAGTTACTTTTGGCACCTCTCTAATTGCTTCCAATGGCGTTGCTTCATTCTTGGGCCTTGGATCATTCCGGTAGTTATCAGAGCTACCCTAGACGTAACTATGAGGGATACTGTCTATGAGAATAATCACAAATTGCTGTTTGTGCTCTGAATTGTTTTACTGAACATTCTCAACTTGACTCTCTTAGCACTTTCTCTCTCTCTGCAGCCACATTACCCTGATTGAGTCACAGAGACAATGCTATGGAGGGTCCATGTTTCTGTAGCTTTCATAACCTGTTTTGTATTATTCTGCAGTGTATACATGCTCTTTGCCATTCTGACGGTTTTACATTACTAAATTTGATTTTGATACAGATTGGCTTTTCTTTAGCAATAGACCCCTCTGTACTCTGATGCCTCTATGTGCACATGAAAGGGGAGGGGGATTTGCTACACTTTATGGTTTAAACAAGGCAGATCCTGAAATGATGATGGCAAGCACATATTTTACCAACATCAGCACTTTTAGCACAGAGAGCACAAATGTCTTCCTTATCTCCTTCATAAGAACGTGTCAACAAACTGTAAATGATCCAAATGTAAGACAAAGCTGCTTTAGACGCACCCAATAAAAAACTGAGAAGAGGGTGTAGAAAGTACAAATGTTATTAATCTATGTATGTTTTCCATTTTTTTAATAATAATGATTCATTTTGCTCCATCATCTGTGTAAAAATGAATGCTAAAACAAGGGTAAGTAAAATAATCCCATATTGAAAAAGTACATAAGACCAAAAAAAATTGCATTGTGTGCAAGCGTAACGAATAACACCTATATAGTTTGTAATATGTGTGCAATAGTTACTTTATTCCCCTTCACTGGGCAAACATAACATTTCCTAACATTCAATCCTAAGAGAAACGCAGCTCTAAGGCCGCATTCACACCTTCACTTAGCGAGAAATCGATTTCTTGCACCATGCGTTGCACATAGGGCAGCCCATTCCCTTGAATGGGCTGCCCTATGCACAATAAATGCTTCAGAACCTTTTTTGGTGTGGATTGTCGCACATTTTGCAAAACGGCAGCGCATTTGTGGCTTTTCGAACCGTATAACTGCTAACCGCATTTGGGGTTCCATTAACAGTGAATGGCACCGCAAGTGCGACACGCGTTTACAGCTCTTTTCTGAAACACGCAATTTCCTGTGTGTTTTGATGCACGCTCAGGAGAATCGAAGTGTGAATGGAGCCTGAGCGTTAACATGGGAAGAAAAGGAATGAATCACATGATTTTCCATACCGAGAGGTACAGAGTATACAGATCAGTGTGAGAATTTTAGAGGACTGTGATTCCAGTCCTGGATAGACAAAGCCCCCAGTCAGTATTGTGTGTAATGCATAACTTGTATTTATTCTGAACTCACTCTTGTTTTCCATTAGAATTTTCCCAATTGCTAAAAAAATATATATATTTACAATCCCTTAGTTACCGTGGACAAAAGTTCTAGTCTTGATGAGAACAGTTAAAAATAACTGAAAGGTCAGAGGCTATCAGGCATGTCCTATCAATATCACTTAAATAACAGTAATTTACAATATATACTTTTACATTTATTCATTTAGATTGGCAGACAAAGGAAGTATTGTCCTAGGAAGAAGAGACCAACCAATGTCTCAAAATTTAAAAGACCTAAATTTTATTTACAGTGGAGCTTTTTAGTAACATGTGCTGCAAATTTAGGCTCCGTTCATATCTTGGTGTTCTGAATCGCTGAAATTCTGCCCGCGATTCGAAATAGACGCCCAATAGATGCAAATCACTGGACGCCCATGTGTTCCCTGCCACTTCCAATTTCACTCCAATCCCAGCGCAATTTTGCCTTGATCCGCTGGGCGACAACACAGAATCGCGGGACGCCTGTGGCCCAAACAAAGTCTTGTACTTCTTTTGGGAGATAGGCGACCCGCGATTGGTTGTGCAATTTTACCGCGATTGTCACCCGACGAATCACGGCAAAAGTGCGCCGCGATTAGGGCGCCATTGGAAGTGACAGGAAAAGCATGGGCGTCCCTTAATTTGCAGCGATTCCGCCCACGATTCAGAACACCAAGATGTGAACGGAGCCTTAAGGGCAGTTTACACATTATACTTACCTCCCTAACATCTACTTCCAAAGAACTTTGTGCAGTTCCCCTTTTAAGCTTACAGTATACCTTAAAGTGGAGTTCCATCCATGTAAAAGTCAGCAGCTACAAAAAGTGTAGCTGCTGACTTTCAACAATCGGCCACTCACCTGTCCCTCGCTCCAGCGATGCAGTCACCCGAGGGCTCGCCCTTCGCCCCCTCCCCTCGGTGGCGCCGGCATCATAACTGTGGGCATCCAGCTTTGGCTTCAAAGGCGGGAGCACACTGCGCATGCGCAAGTCGCGCTGCACCTTGTGACTGGCTGCCGTATCTTCTGGGACCTGTGACGTGTCCCAGAAGATCGCTGAGAGGGAGGGGGGGAAGGTGGACTTCCTTCCCTGAGCCGTGGCGCCAGGGGAGGAACAGGGTCCCTGGTCATCCCCCAAAAAAAAGACATGCCAATTGTAGCATCTCGAGGGGGTCACCTTCCATTAAAGCGGAAGTTCCACTTTAGGGTGGAACCGCTTTAACCACTCCAGGTCCGCGCTATTGCCGAAATACGGCTCCAGCGCGGACCTGAAATGCCAGGAGGACGTCCATGGACGTCCTCCACTGCGCATGCTCCTGCGCGCCCCCTGGCGGCAGCGGCGGCGCGCGCCGCACGCTGCGCGAGCGTGCCCGTGGGTCGGGCAGACTCGATGTCCGCCCGAGACCCGCGATCACTTTCAGTACCTCAGAACGGGGAACCGCCGTTGTAAACACGGCGGTTCCCCGTTCTGTGACAGGGGACATAGCAGATCTACTGATCCCTGTCACTGGGATCAGTTAGATCTGTTATGTCCCGACCAGCCCTGCCCCCCCACAGTTAGAACACAGCCAGGGAACATTTGTTAACCCCTTCACTGCCCCCTGCTGGTTAACCCCTTCACTGCCAATGACATTTATACAGTAATCAGTGGACATTTAAATTTCTGATCGCTGTATAAATGTCATTGGTCCCAAAAATGTGTAAAAAATGTCCGACATGTCCGCCCCAATATCGCAGTCCCGATAAAAATCGCAGATCGCCGCCATTACTAGTAAAAAAAAAAATAATAATAAAAACGCCATAAATCAATTCCCAGTTTGTAGACGCGATAACTTTTGCGCAAACCAATCAATATACGCCGATTGCGATTTTTTTTTTACCAAAAATATGTAGAAGAATATATGTCGGCCAAAACCGATGAATAATTTTTTTAATGGATTTGTACTTTAGCAAAAAGTAAAAAATATTGTTCTTTTTTGCAAAATTGTCGCTCATTATTTGTTTATAGCGGCGATCAGAAATGACGCAGAGGGGATCAAATACCACCAAAAGAAAGCTCTATTTGTGGGAAAAAAAGGACGCAAATTTTATTTGGGTACAACGTCGCACGACCGCGCAATTGTCATTCAAAATGCGACAGCGCTGAAAGCCAAAAATTGGTCTGGGCAGGAGGGGGGTTTAAGTGCCCGGTAAAGAAGGGGTTAAATTGCTTTTCCTAGTTAAATGTGAGCTGCCATGGCACAATAGTCAGCAGAGGTAAATTGGTGAATTTGGCACTTTTTATTCATATTACTGACATTTTTGCGAAGAGTACCAAAGACTATTTGCAACATTTCATTAACAGATAATCAGGATCTCTAGGAGATATGGGTAGTTAGCCAAGGTAGAGGAAACACTGGGATTGGGTTATGACGGTGATAACTCTTTTTCGGAAGGTTTCACAAAAGCAAAGAGTAACGTTGAATTCCAGATCAATGCAAAGATCGCCATGTAATCTAGATAAAAATGTTTTTTTTAAAAAAATCATTATTGATAAATATGATGATAAATATAACTAAAATGAAGATATCATATCTGTCTGTATATAATGCATTGTGCACTGCACTGCTTAGGCTACATACACACGGGCGTTTAAAAATGCGAGCTGTAAAGCTAGTACCGACGCCAGGAAAAAAGCCGCGTCAAAAACACGATTTTACCACCGTTTTGCATTGGCGTCAATTCGCCTTTTTCTGCGCTAGCTTTAAGCCGCGTTTCATTGTCTCTATTCAAAATCAATGGTTCCCTATGGGAGCCCAGAAGTCACACTAGATGTTGATCCGACTTGCGGTGCTATTTGTTGTGCTGAGGATCTCGAAGGGGATCTCCCGCAAAAATGAAAAAAAAATTGAGTGGGATTTCCCCCAAAGAGGTACCAGACCCTTCAGTCTGGTATGGATTTTAAGGGGAACCCCCACGCTATTTTATTTGTCCCCCCCTCCCAAAATCCATTCCAGGCCCTTATCCAGGCATGCAGCCCGGCAGGTCAGGAAAAGGGGGGACGAGCGAGCGCCCTCCCTTCTTGGACCATACCAGGCCGCATGCCCTCAATATGGAGTGGTGGGTGCTTTGGGGCAGGGGGCCTAGTTGTAGATCACACTGAAGACCCGAGGGTATCCCTTGGTAACTAAAACTTATCTCTGTTACTTTGCGCCGAATTTCGATCGCGTCTTTTTCCGCTTAACTGC
>BLSH010532960.1:452524-469328 GCA_018402905.1 Glandirana rugosa | reverse complement strand
ACGGACTAAGACTGGGATGCTATTAAAGTTCATGTGTGTAAAAAAGCAGGTGTCCCAATACTTTTGGTAATATAGTATATATATATATATATATATATAATGTATTCCTACTGAATCAACTCCCAGATTAATGTTACAGACAAACATTTAAGACTCTTTTTGTGTCATGTGTATTAGCAGTATAAGGGCATTTAAGAGTACAGTAAATTGTCATCAGGATGGAATCATGGTAGTTAAAGAAAATGATATGCAGTTTGACGTCCTTCGTCACAGCCATTATGCCATAGAAGTCATTATGAATTGATGAAAATAAAATCATCTGCAGTGAGATTGATGTATTAAACAATGCAGAGATGATCGGTAGATGTTACAACAGTATTTAAAGGGAATGCAAAGTGGTTTTGTATATTTTTAACTATTTAAGGGATACAAATATATATATTTTTTAATAAATATCGTGCATAAATATTTGGTTTTTATAGAATTTTCCGGCCAGCTAGTGGTGCCCCAGATATTTTCACATGTATAGCAGGCTATCTAAACTGCCTAAACAAACCAACAATTCTTTTGTTAACAGTGCTCAAAAACTCAAGCTGAAATTTACAAACAACTAAATGAGTCAGAGCAGTTCCACAGCTTGCCTGAATTTTTCAGATGCTTGTCTACAAAGTCTTATTTAGAGGGAAAGAGAAAAAAAAGGACAACATTAAAGAAGAACTTCATGTGTGCCATTTTTTTACATAGTTATATTGAATGCAAAGTGTTCTTTGATTGGACAAAGTGGAGAGTGTGACATCACCAGCCCGCCTCTCCACCTCATCCAATCAGAGAATGCTTTGCATTCAGCAAGACAATATGTTTTCTCTGAATGGCACCCATGCTGGACTTTCTGTGTAAAAAATGCGGCAGGGCAGTCACCTGGCACAGAACTCGGAAGCTAGTGGAGATGACTGGGGTAGCTGTGCCTACTACGGTGACTTCCATCTTCTAGAGCAGGGTTTCTCAACCAGGGTTCCATGGAACCCTATGGTTCCTCCAAAGGTTGCTAGGGGTTCCTTGAGCAATGGTCAATTTCTACCTCTCAGATAAATTCCCAAAGACATCATTGATCTTTTTAGCTATCTGTAAGGGGGTGATTCTTCCTAATGACCACAAGTGTAAGGAGCATTCTTCCCATTGACCATCACACTAATGTATCATGAGTTGTAGATTTTTAATTTTAAGCAGGGGTTCCCCGAGACCGGAGAATTATTTCAAGGGTTCCTCAGTGTTGAAAAGGTTGAGAAAGGCTGTTCTAGAGGGACCCCACAGGTATGGTATTTGCTTAGTTAAAGTGGTCCAAGCTGGACCAATGTAACTATAAAAGAAATTGCAAACCTGGAACCTTCTTTAATGATTTGCACATGTTATGTCAAAGGTTTGCCCAATATTCAATGTTTTTATATAAATAGCAAGAAAGATACAACATTTTAGTTTAAGAATTGTTTTTATCCAAAATCTTTATATTTTTTTTTTTAAGTAAATAACTGTGAAAAAATAATTTTAAAAATGATGGAATAACAGAGTATTTTGGTAGTAAAACATCATGTACCTAAGCCGACCATACATTGATTGAAATTCGCTTAGATCTGCAGGGACTAAATTAATTTTGATCCATGTATGGGCAAGCTGACTGTACCCAAATCAATCCATCAATTGATTTGGCTACAACCAGCCTGCCGGATTTATGGTATGCTATTACTGCCGATAGTTATAGCCGCTAGTAGTAATCATTGTGTTTTGCCAGCCGGGAAGGCTCCAAGCAGAACACAATAGCGCTGTAGGAGGCATTCTGTGTTGTTGGGGGAATCAAGTGATTTTCTTTCTTTCCACCCATGGTGGGAGGAAAGAAAATCAAATAGTCTTTGGGCCGCCTTAATCAGTAGAGTCTAATCATCTTCAGAGTTCTTAGAATATGCAAGACTTCAAAAGGACAACCGACCATAGATGTCTAGGATCCATGGTCCCTCATCACTTTTGACCTGATGCTTTTCTTTTCCATAATCCTATTTTTGGGCTTAATTGCTCTACTAGTACTATCTTAGTGGTCTTTAGGATCCAGTAGGGGTTTTGGTTATGGTTCTAACAGATATTGCTTATTTTTTGTGACTAAGACCACAGCCTGAAAATTCTGCCTCCTGCCTTTACTGTACCAAAAGCTTCTGTGACCTGTTGCTCTGGGCTCACTTGTTGCCACCAAGGAGGATTGGGGTCTAGAATGGGGTAACAGTACTGATTAGGGATGGGATTTGGGGGTTTGCCACTACCATGGGTTCACAGTAAATTCCTGGTATTTGTGAAGTCTCCAGTCACATCCTTTTGGCAAAAATCTTTGCAAGTTTGCCACCAGAAATACGGAACAGACAATAATGTAGCACTGTCCTTGCCCCATGTCATTTAAGTCATCAAGAAAATATTAATTTCTAAAAGTGTGGGATCCCAGCAGTCACAATTGACAATATAGGTGAGACAATGTTTTATTTATTAATTATAGAGGATTTTTTTTTTTTTTTAATTTTGGCATTCATACAAGTCCCCATGCCAGTGCCTGGCTTCCCATGCCTTCTGTTTGACAAAAGCTTGCTTATTAGTCCTACAAATGTCCAGAATTAAATAACTAGATTTGCCAATAGTGGGGTTCCCTGCAAAGTTTGCAAACTTGAAACTTTGAGCTAGATTTGGAAACTGATCGCAAATGGAACGCAAGCAGATTCACTCATCCCTAGTACTGGCCGGGTTAAATAAACTTCTACTTTCTAGAATGTTGTACCCACCCTGACAAGGTTCAGTTAATAGACCATGGCACATCATCCCATACCCATTACACAAATTAATGCATGTTCCTTAGTACACTTTTCTATCTTCAAAATGAGCAGTTTCCAGATTACCATTGCATAGCCATGAAAACCTATTGCCTTCAAATACAATTCAGGGGACCGCACAGAGACCCAAAGTTCCTTGTACAATAAATTATCTCCTGTCCACATGAATAGACTTGAGAAACTTCACAGCCAGTTTTGCCTTTTTGCAGACACCTCTCTGACAGCCATGTGAAAGTAGCCTGAAGCTTAGTATAGACCATTAAAACATTACAATTACCACATGGCTGCATGTTGCATGAAATAGCTATAAACCAATTATATATATACTGTACATGAAAATGTGAGAATTCCATTTGCTCACATTAAACATACTCACTTCTCCTCAGAGAACTTCCTAGATACAGCAAATGTTTCCCTGCATGCACCATTGTCTAATAAGCCTACTTGAGTGGTAACACGTAGTTTAGAATAATAGCACTTAATAAAAATAAAATATTGGAAGTATTTTTTCAGTGGACAAGCATATGTAAAATTTCAATTTCAAAGTGACCCTGTCACTATACAGTGTCCAAACTACTCCCATATGCTCTATTCTCATGTCTTCAAACTGCCACTTTGCTGACCATGACTGGGTGTTGAATGCCTGCAGTGATAGAGTCACTTTTGGTTGAACTAAATGGACTCATGTTTTTTTTCAACCTGACTATGAAACTATGTAAAGCAGAACTCTGGTCAACTTATAGAAATATTTGGGTGCCCCCCACCATATTAAATATCCAATGCTTATTTAGTCTAAAGGGGTGTCGCTCAAGCAGCTTTCTTCTCCATTGGTTCTGGGTTGGATGACTGGCCTCAAGAAAATGATCCTCCTTTTCCAGTCGTTCTATCCTCTTGCTAATGTTAGGATGTATAATGCAAAGCCAGTGGTTCTGCATTGTACGTGAGGATGTTCAGGGCCTGCCTACATTCAGGGACTGGAGCAGGACTAAAGTAGGGCACCCAATGTCAAGGGAGCAAGGAAAAGGAAACTCTCTATTATATCCACCTAAACTAAACAAGCATTGGACCTTTACTGGAAGTGGGGGGGGGGGGGAGTTATTTTTAGAACTTTTTGTTCATTTAGTTTAGTTTTATATTCAGAGGTAGGAGTAAATTTTACAAAAATGCATATCAGGTCACCTTCAAATTAAAATGTCTTTTCACTCCCTATATAAGGCTTGAGTCAGCTCCAGGATCCCGATGGCAAGGACCATGGAAAGGACACGTTAAATAATTACCCGCATTAGCACAATAAATACTTCTTAATTTCTTTGTATTCTAATTCTGGATTTTGGGAAAGCACATTTTCATTGGTATGTTTCCTGTGCAAATTAACAGGCCATTACAGAAAGAAATCTTCTTATAAACTAATCTCGAATTGTAGGCAGAACATGAAAATCAATTGTATTTAAAGTGGACCTACCATAAAGACTCTGAGAAATGTTAAGACTTACTGTATAAATATAAAAAAAAAATGTATCCTCTTCTGACCCCCTTTATCATGGCTCAGGACAATCTCCTTGTTTCTACACTCCTGTATCTAATGCAGAGGAATGCTTAAGGTATTCATTGCTTGAGAAGGCTCCTTCTCCATTGGTTCACAGATGGACGAACGGTCGCATGAAACCGATCCTCTTCTCCAGTCGCGCAGCGGCTCCCTTGCTGACGCTAAAACATACAATGCAAGGCCAGTAGTTCTGCACAGCAAGACACCTCTTTTTGGTCTGATCTGCATATAGGTGTTCCGATCCTCAGTACAGGAACATACCGGTGCCTTCATCTACTGACAAAACATGACCTATGACACGGCACAGATCATGTGACCTTTAGGTCTCATACACACAGGACGTTTTTTATAAAGCTCTGCAATTGCCAAGGAGTGTGAGCTTTGCTAACATATGACCTATGACATGGCAGTCAGTGCAATTGGTCTGAATTGTATGGGGCATGTTGGACCACTGCAGTGAGATTGTTGCTCTCACTGAGATAGCAGCAAATCCTAGCTGCTAGACATGTGCAATTCGTTTCCCTCCGACTGTAAATTCTGATGAGGTTTTAGTTATTCGGAGATTCGTATGTATCCAAAGCTCCGAATGAAATAGTAACACATTTTGTTAAAATTAATTTAATTTTGTTTTGTGTATTTGATTTCATACGAATTCCAAATTTTCAGCATGCATGGTCGATGACGTCACAAGGGGCGGGGTCACCCGCTGATGTGAGGTGACTCCGCCCCTTATCTATTTAAGAAATGTCAGGCGGCGGGAGCATTTTACGAGACTGGACATACTTTTTTCGGGTTTGGCGATGCGGCGGATGGCGTGATCTCCACCGGGAGCATTTTTATTTTTTAATAAAGGAATTGTCAAAAACTCATGTTATGTCTTTACTCACTTTTTACACTTTTTTAATGAATGATTGGGGTACTATGTACCCCATACTTAATCACATGGGGGGAGGGATCTGGAGGTCCCCTTGTTAAAAGGGGCTTCCAGTTCCTGATAAGCCCTCCACCCGCAGACCCCTACAACCATTACCCGGGGTTGTGGGGAAGAGGCCCTTGTCCACATCAACATGGGGGCAAGGTGCTTTGGGGCAGGGGGCCAGAGCCCCAAAGCAACCCCCCCATGTTGAGGGTATGTGGCCTTGTATGGTTCAGTAGGGGGGGGGTGTTCGCTCATCCCTCCTCCTTTCCTTGCCTGCCGGGCAGCATGTCCGGATAAGGGTCTGGTGTGGAATTTGGGGGGGACCCCATGCCATTTTTTTTGGACTTGGGGTTCCCCTTAAAATCCATATCAGACCCGAAGGGCCTGGTATGGATTGGAAGGGACCCCAACCTGTTTTTTTTCTGAATTTTTAATTGCACACATTCTTTTGTTTACATTTCAGCTCTCAGCAGGGAAGCCTGTCATCGGTTGTTAAAGACGTGGCAGCCGGCTTCCCAGCCCGTTTCTTAACAACCAGCTATTTTTCACACAAAATTTGAATCAGATGATCATTTTTCAACCAATTCGAATTCAAATCATTCTGAAAATTTGGAATTTGTTAGAAAATTAATAAATTAAACTAAATTAATGAAACATGAAATTAAACTAAACTAAATGAATTCCAAAATAAATCAACAAAATAAAATTAGTAACATAACAAATCTATTCGAAACAAAACACATTTTTCCATTCTGCACATGTCTATTAGCTGCAGGTTAGTGGTGGGGGGAAAGTTGTATTTTTGGCAGTGGGGCATTCTAAAACTGGCCTTACACATGTACAATTTCATTCGAAAATTGTCATTTTCAGAACGTTCTTTAACTATCCAAGAGTTTAAGGGGACAATTTGACAATCGGTTTTGACCAGAGCAAGCAAAAAAAATTGAAGGACCGGGCAGGAAAATGTTTTTTGAATCTAATAGTAAAGAAAATTTGTAACTAGTCTTACGTAAATTAACTTGCCAAAGTTGATCTGGAAGTGGATCTTTGTTCTACAAAAATTGAGAAATTGACATGATACGAAATGCATTCAAAATTAGTCAAGTCCATGAAGGCACACCGAATTGTCAGATTTGTTTTTATACTTTCTCGAATATTTGAATTAAATTCTACAGGTGTAAGACTAGCATAATGACAAGAAAGACATTAAAAACATGTAATTTTGGTGCCCCATCGATTGTGGTTGAGATTTTATAAGATTTCAATTGAGCTTTAAGTGATACCACTGACTACGTGACTTCGTGAGCTGAGCCTTTTAGGTAAATGCTTGTGTGGAATCAGCAGCAAAGGGTCAAGTTCAATGAAAGCAGTTTCTAAATAAGCCATTGAAGATTGAGCGCACCATCTATAAACCATGTATTGTACAGTAAATTCCATCTTATAACAAAGGGTGCACTGTAATGTATAAGCTTTTTCTGGGTCAGTAGAACTCAGAATTCAGTATATAATAAATTAATTTAGAAGACAACATTTCAGCTGAACAATTTTCAGCTGAAGAAAAGGCTAGTGTAAAATTCTTCAAAGTTGAAGCTAAACTGACTTCCAAATAAAAAAAAATATTCATAATTATGACACATATTTCCTTAAAAATGTAAATAAATGCCCATTCAAAATATACATTTTTCCCACAAGTTACACACATTTATTTGAACCATTACAATTTAAGGCTCTAGCCTTGGAGCAAACCCAAATAACGGGTGCCACTCGAGATTCCACCGGGTTCTCTACTATAACAAGCCGTAGGATTGCAGGCAAGGATGGAGCTCATCCCAGCTCCAACAGTCAAATAGGAAAAAGGAAGGTCCTATGAGCCGCACATCACTGCAAGTCCCTCTGTGTGTAGGACAGCCTCAGTCTAGGTTCCATGACTTGTTTCGCTCCACCCCTGGAGCATAGTCATCCTCTTGATCCAACCTATTCCTGCTCAACCTGGGTTCCAACCAGGCCACGCCCCCCTCCCAATGTGTTTCGGTCCCCCCCCAGATCTTAGTCTTCCCCACATCCAGGGCAGAGAGAAACGCATTGGGGCGAGGCCTGGATGGAGCTGTAATACACACACAGGGCCTTGCAGTGATGTGCGGCTCATAGGACCTTCCTTTTTCCTATCTAAGCTTGGAGGAGACTGATTTACTAAGTAGAGAATCTTACATAAAAAAAATAAATTATCCAACTTATATCATCAACTTATCTAACTTACTTAACGTGGTAGTAAACCCTCCTATCATTTTCAGCCAAGGAAGCTGCCATCTTTGCCTCTGTTTAATCTACAACTGCCATGATGCTGCACATGTGATCAGCTATGACACCAGCCATTGGATGGTTTGACAGTTTGATTTAGAGCACAACCAATGGGAGTGTTACATTTCCGGCACGTGCCGGAAATGTGACTGGTTTTTAACCTGTTAAATGCATGGGTTTACTACCGCTTTAAATTAATTATCCACCTGAAAATAATTTTTTTCTTTATTAACCACTTCAGCCCCGGAAGGATTTACCCACTTTGTGACCAGGTTATTTTTTGCAATACGGCACTGCGTTAATTTAACTGACAATTGTGCGGTTGTGCAACGTTGTACCCAAACAAAATTGCCGTTCTTTTTTTACCACAAATAGAGCTTTCCTTTGGTGGTATTTGATCACCTTTTTATAAACAGGAAAAACAGGAAAAGAGTGACAATTTTGGAAAAAAAACAACATTTTTTACTTTCTGCTATAAAACATTTCCAAAATAAAAAAAAATGGTAAAAAACAATCATTCATCAGTTTAGGCCGATATGTATTCTGCTACATATTTTTGGTTTAAAAAAAATCACAATAAGCGTATATTGATTGGTTTGCGCAAAAGTTACCAAGTCTACAAAATAGGGGATAGATTAATGGCATTTTTATTATTTTTTTACTATTAATGGCAGTGATCTGCAATTTTTAGAGGGACTGCGACATTGCAGCGGACAGATCGGACACCTGACTGACATTTTTTGACACTTTTTTTGGGAAACAGTGACATCATTACAGTAATCAGTGCTAAAAATATGCACTGTTACGGTATTAATGGCACTGACAGGGAAGGGGTTAACATTAGGAGCGATCAAGGGGTTAAATGTGTTCCCTCTTTATGTTTTCTAACTGTATGGAGGACTGTGTGACTGGGGAAACACATAGCAGAAAGACAGGATCCGTATGATCTTCCCTGTCAGAATGGAAATCTGCCTTGTTTACAAAGGCAGATGCCTGTTCTGTCACTGCGGGGAACGATCGTGGGTGGCCAGCAGACATCGAGTCCGCCGGACCCGCTGATTGACTCCCCCCGCTGGCCAGTGGACACGTGCGCCCACAAAAGCTAGTTCCTAAACCGACGTACAGATACGGCAATTTGCGGGTAAGAACCACTTGCCGCAGTATAATGACGGTGGCTGGTCGGCAAGTGGTTAAGAAATAATGGGTTTACTAAGAAAAATCCTATTTATTTATTTAATATGCACACGATTTGATAATTAGGATTAATCACTCTTTTTTCTGAGTTAAGATTCTCAACTCCTTTAGTAAATCAGACCCACTATTTGCATTGTGTTTGTATCCTCTCTGGGGCATTCTTGCAGAATCACTACAGTCCATACTGGCAAGTCAAAGCGGAGCTCCAGGCTCCTTCAGAAAAAAATAAAAGTCAGCAGCTACAAATACTGACTGACTTTTAATTTTAGGACACTTACCTGTCCATAAATTTTTTCAATCGGCTCTTGGGTGCTGCTGCTGCCATCTCGGGTAAGGGAAGCCGTAAGACTTCACTGCTAGTTCCCTGCTGCGCATACGCGATGCGTGTTGCGCTTTGTGAATGGCCCACCGGCAGTGGAAGAAGGAGGGGGGGCTGAACTTCCAGATGACTTTGCCGCAGCGAAGTCAGCCGGAAGTGGGAGCGGGTTCCTGTCAAAGCCAGGTATCTGCTCCCCCTTCTCCCGAAAAGGTGCCAAATGTGGCAGTAGAGGGGGGTGGGGGGGGCAAATAAGCAGAGCTTCACTTTAATCAGTTAGGCTCTTTTCACACTTGGAGGACTGCAAAGTTGCACGACAACTTTGATGCAACTTTGGATGCGACTTTGAATAATGATAATGGACAACTGTTGCACTGTATAACAGTCAGGTACGACTTTCATGCAACATAGAAGTCTATGGCCCTCAAGTTGCATGAAAGTCGGACCAAAATAGTGCATGAACTATTTTGAGGTGCTGCAACTTTAGGTCGTACATATATGAATGGTTATCATTGGAAAATATGGGGAACGACTTGTCATGCAACTTTAATGTCCAAAGCTGCATGACAAGTCGCACAAGTGTCAATGGAGCCCTAATCAACATGGCTCTAGCATGTGCACCTGTATGGTTGTTGTTGGAACTTTAGATACATTGTTCAATGAAAATCACAGTAGAGTTCTCAGGGGAAAGCAGGAGGGTAACAAAAAATTGTAACATTTGCAAACCTGTTTTATTTGACAGAATGTATTATAAAACCTAAGGTGTGCTAAAAGTATCCATCTTCTTAAAAGAGAAGTAAAGGATTTTTTTACTTTTAGGAATCATACTTACCTCGGTCCGATGCTGCATCTGTCCCCCGGCGCCTCTACACTAAGAACCGAGCAATCAAACACCGCCGATGGCTTGGTTCTCAGAGCTCCCCGAGCAGAGAGCTGTTAACTGTCAGTCACGGGTCTCCGTTCTTCCCCCTCCTCGCTCACTGGAGCCCTGTGGAGGGGGCAGCCGGCTCAGGCTCACAGTGGCTGGCTGAGAGCTTGAGCCGGGTGTCAGTCCAGGCACCTGGCCGATCCAGACTTTATTGTCGTGATGATGCTGTGCCTTGACTGACAGCAGTGACGTCAGCAGAGAGCGGACTTCAGCCCACTCTCTGCTGAAAACGGGTCACAGGAGTGCAAAACGAACTGCACTCTTGTGATCCATAAGAGAAGTACAGCCAAACGAGCTTTGGCTGGACTTCTCCTTTAAAGTAGTTGTTTTATATGGTCAGCAGACAGAAATGAAAATGAGATTTTGTAAATCTTTCTAAAGGGGGGGCACTTTATCCAAAACTAAAAAAACAAAAAATGGTTTGAACCTTTTGCTTTGTCTTTCACAGCCAAAGCACAAGTTCACTATAAGTAGCATTTTAGTCGCTCTTTGTATGACAACTTTTACATTTTTTTTTTAGTCTTTGGGTTAATTATGGTCACATTGCCTTGGCACCAGAATAATAAACTACAGTAAAAGTCAAATAAAACACAAACACTCTACTACCCTATTTCCCCCACCTCAAGGGACAATCTTTGTATTAAAAAACTCCATTAATTCAATTTTGCATTGATGTCCTCAAATAATATCTCCATTTTTCGCTCCAGCATCAAGTGGTTCTTCAGTGGTTGAAAATGCCCAAATGTTTTTTTTTTCCTCCCACTATAAAAATGTTCAAAGAACAAAGTAAACTGATGTCTTAGTTGGCTTCAAGTTATTATTTTCTTTTGCACTATTCATAAAAGGTACAAAGAAACAATTGTGCAAAATGTCGGCTGCCTCAAGGACGCAAGATCCACGCAAAGAATGTGAAGGGCCACAGGAATGAAAAAAAATAAAGAATGAAGATTTTGTTAAATCAGGATTGGCCTGTGTGGTTAAAATAGCCCTTGGCCACTGATTCTAGACGTCACAGATAATAAACAACAAATCTGGAATTTTAAGACAGTCGCCTTTAGCTGTGAGGGGAACAAGAAAAAAACTCTTAAATATTTTAGAGGCTGAATAATCTCCTGAAGTTGTGCGTCTTAGGGGCATTGATTTCTTTTCAAAAGAAAAGAGTTTTTTTCAACCTACGGAGTCTTTGGCATGTTTGAATAACATTGGGATTGATACATGGACAAGACCATAAAACTCTTTCCTCGAACTGATCAAAGAACTATTATTTTTAAATTTAAACATGGTTAAATGTTTCATACTCAAACAATATTAAAAGATTAGTTGGCCCAAAATTCATATAATGATTATGCATGGACAAAATCTTCCCACTAGAGCAGTGGTTCTCAACTCTGGTCCTCAGGACCCACCAACAGGCCAGATTTTAAGTATTACCTTGGGGAGATGCAGACTAGAACACTGCAATCACTGAGCAGCAAATTATATCACCTGTGATGTATTTCAGTTATCCTGCAAACCTGGCCTGTTAGTGGGTCCCAATGACAGGAGTTGAGAACCACTGCATTCAGAGGCGTAACTAGAACCTTCAGGGCCCCGGTGCAAGAAATTATGAAGGGCCCCCTGACCCCTGGTCAGGGCCCTTCCCTCTTCCCACTGATCCTGGGGCCCTTTACTCCTATCGTGGGTCCCTTTATTACGGTACTGCAGTGGGGCCCTTTCACAAGTTCTGCAGCAGGCCCCAGGGGGACCAGAGAAGCACACAGGGGCCCTGGGAACAACAGAAGACAAGTAAACTGGATAGAGGAAAATGGAGGAGATTGGGTCCTCTAAATGCCACCCCCGCCATCCCTCCTATACAGGTGTACAAGGGAGGCACATGGGCCCCCTGGACCATGGGGCCCGGTTGCAATTGCAACCCCTGCAACCCCTATCGTTACGCCCCTGACTGCATTAGAGTTTGAAGTCTTCTCGCTCTTCCGTTTCAGGAATATAAACTTCCCATTCTGCAATCTTTAGAATGAAAATAAAGAGCAAATGTGAAACCATGAAAGTTGGGAGAAGCTGGTAATGCAGGAGACATGTATAAAGCCAAGGGATCATATCCATCTACTCAAAAATAAAATACTGGATTTGGGTGGAATAAACATTCAAAAAATATTTTCTTAGTCTTAGAGCTCTTGTTGTAGTTCCTTTTGGGGTTTTTTTGCTGTCTTTCCTTTCAATTCCTGACCTGGAGACACAACAAAAGGTAAGAGGTAATCTCATCAAAGTAAGATCTTGTCACTGAAACAGGCATCCCCATTGGAAGATTTACCGTTACCTCCTGTTTCGGCCAAGGCCACAAAATGTTGCGGGATTTTTTTTTCCTTAATTTTCTCTCCTAATTACAATGGTCACAAGGCATTCAGAGGGGGTGATTCTTAGCAGACAATAGTAACAGCCAAGGTGATGTCTGGGCTTCTGGTGTGCCTTTGTACCTTCAAGGTGGAGAAGACTACCTCTAGTTGAACCTGCTCTTAGTTTGTACATTGCAATATGGGCCCCATAATCGGGGACTCCGATAAAGTGGTACATGTTGGAGATTCCCTTTTTCCTTCCTGACACGGGCTGATCTAAATAGTTCAGTTTTTCTTTCAATGAGTGCTGCATCCGATCTCCTACGTTCCTAGAAATTTCAGTTGCGCATTAGTTCTTGACTAGGGTATTATAAGTGGCCCCATACCCAACTTACATGATACCACCAATAAAATTCCCAACCTTAACACAACATCTTCTAAAACAGGCAGTCAGTTAGCACTGGAAGATGGAACAAAGAACAGTTCTAGGAATGTAGGAGATTGGATGCAGCACTCAGAGGAACAAAAAAGTTTTCAATGATGGCACAGGGTACACTGAGCCCTTGGTACTCCTGTGCAGAACACCTTTAGGCCTCATACACATGGGCATTATGAAAAACCAGCTGTAAAGCTAGTACCAACGCCAGGAAAAAAGCTGCGTCAAAAACGCGATTTTATCAGCGTTTTGCATTGGCGTCAATGTGCGTTTATCTGCGCCAGCTTTTAGCTGTGTTTCTCTGTCTCAAAATCAATGGTTCCCTATGGGAGCCACAGCCCAAGGCATGATGGAGCGGTGATGTCATAAGGGGGTGGGGCATCCAGATGTCTTCATCGGATGGCCCCGCCCCATGCCCATATAAGTCAATGCACAGCGCGGAGCCAGCATTAGTGCGAGAGATCGTGCTGAGTCAACATCGGAAGAAGAACAGAGGGAGAAGACAGTGGAGAAGACCTGGCAAAAGAGCGAGAAGACAGAAGACACGGCAAAAGAAGAGGGAGAAGAGAAGACAGCGCAGAGAGGAGAAGAACCGGAGAGAGAGAAGACGCCGCCAGAGGAGGGAGAAGAGCCGGAGAGGGAGAAGATGTCAGAGCTGATTTAATAAAATACTTTAAAAACCTGTGTAGTATTTTTTTTCACTTTTTTTTAAGGGGAATTGGTAGGGGTATAATGTACCCCATACTCATTCATGAGGAGCCAGGATCTGGGCTTCCAGATTCCGATAGGCCCCCGCCCGCAGACCCCGTCAACCACCAGCCAGGGTTGTTGGGAAGTGGCCCTTGTGCTCATCAACATGGTGCTTTGAGGTGGGGGCACAGCTTTTACCGGCGTCTGCGTTTTTAAGCTCTAGCGCTGGAGCCTCAGAATAAGCTTGTCCTGGGTTTTTTTTATTTGGAGCTTAAAAACGCCTATGCCACTTACAGCTTAAAAATGTCTGTGTGTATATGAGGGCATTGAATAACATGGAGAGGCATTTTTAAGCTGTAAAAAAAGCTCAAAAACACGGCTGTAAAAATGTCCGTGTGTATGAGGCAAGTCTTGTTGCAAGTTGTCTACTGCAATCATTATTCATGGGGTATTTTCTTAAAAATTAGGCATGCCTTTGACAGGCTTAAAACATTATTATCCTGGGGCACATTTCCCCAATAGGGCAGCAGAGAGCAATAAAAACTTTAACCCTTTCCATTCCCCATTGAAAACTATAAAAGGAAATTTTGGCTGGAGGTAGACTTTAGTTCTCCAAGTGGATACCTTATGCTTTGCACATTCCCTTTCTTTTATCACCCCATGAACTGTGAGAAGATCTACTGTTACAGAGAAGTAGCTACTGTAGATTGCCCTATTGAATGTAGCAAAATACTGTCATACAATAAAAAAAGTATACATTCAGGAGATAAATCAATAATTCTATCCTTTTACAAAGCACTGGCTTGGCCTCATATTGAATTTGCAGTTCAGTTTTGGTCACCAATCCTCAGAAAAGATGTTGTTGAATTAAAAAGAGTCCCGTAAAGCAGGGCTTGACAAATGTGCTTTGAATCTAGCAGCTAGCTAAAAAAGTTAGGAGCCAGCGTAGTGTTGGATTGTCAGCTCCTAGGGTAAGGCAAGTAATTTCCTAACCCTAACTTACTCACAGCAGAGCAGCCAGTCTATAACTCCAACGTAAACCATTACATCAGGGTTATAGGCTGGCCAGAAAGAGTGAAAATAAAAACCTGTTATAGGGGGAAACTACTTATTATGCCGAATGCATCGTGACTGCGGCATGTAAAACGCCCTCATCTGCTGCCTAATGCAGCTTAAGGGTGGCCATTGGTGGGTGGCAAAAACATCTCTACTGCACATTTTTACCACCCAACTGCACATCTAAATGAAGCCTTAGTGACACTTTAAATAAAATACAAAAAAAAAGGATGAAAGAAGTATTCCAGTGCTGCTGATCTTCTGCTGCCTCTTTGCAGCCACTTCCTGCCTACATGTGTGTCCCCCACGGTGACTTTTCATTGGTCTGGTGGGTTTCCGGTCACCATGAAATACTTGAGCCCAGCTCCACATGAAGAGTGGTAATGGTTGATGGTACACAGGGCTTTATCACAATTTTATTGCTTAGAATAAAGATCACGTTTCTCGCGGTGTAACATCATTTTTCACATTATACAAAAATTTTTTTCTTAAAAATGGGCTAACTTTACTGTTTAGTTTTTTTTAAAATTATTATTCATTAAAGTGTATTTTTTCCAAAAAATGGTGTTTGAAAGACCGCTGTGCAAATACCGTGTGACATAAAATATTGCAACAACCGCCATTTTATTCTCTAGGGTCTCTGCTAAAAATATATATATATATAATGCTTGGGGGTTCTAAGTCATTTTCTAAAAGAAAATACTGGATTTTTACTTGTAAGCCACAAATGCCAGAAAGGGTTTAGTCTTTAAATGGTTAAACTTCCCTCATACAGCCCGGAGATAATTTCTTTGATAAAAGGAGAAGATACATTGTTGTTCTTTTTTCCTTCCTAAGAATAAACAAATATCCTTGGGAGCTTGCCAAGTTCACACCTAGGCGATTTGCGATCCGACTTGTGTCGCCCCAATCCGCCTCAAATCGCCTGACATCAGAAATCCCATTGGAATGAATGGAGCCGTCTTAATATGCGCTACTCAAGTCGCTCTGACTCCAAGTCGATTTCAAAAAAGGTTCCTGTACTATTTCAAAGCGACTTCTAGGCAATTTGAGCCCATAGAAGTCAATGGAAGTCGCTTCCAAGTTGGATCACTGTCTATGAAGAAGCGACTTTACAGGAAAAAGAAAATAATTCTTTAAGGCAACTCACCCTCCTTCTCTTCTCTTATTGGCCACAGGCAAAGTCGCCTGGCATGGAGGTCACTTCAGGTCGCGTTGTAATGACCAAAGAAGCTCTGAAGTCTCTTTCAAATCACTTTCAAATCGCTTTCGAATCACTTTCAAATCGCCTAGCAAAGTCGGATCGCCTAGGTGTGAACCGGCCCTCAGAGCAGGGTTTCTCAACTAGGGTTCTGTGGAACCCTAGGGTTCCTCCAAAGGTTGCTAGGGGTTCCTTGAGCAATGGTCAATTTCTACCTCTCAGATAAATTCCCAATGACATCATTGATCTTTTTAGCTATCTGTAAGGGGGTAATTCTTCCCAATGACCACAAGTGTAAGGAGCATTCTTCCCATTGACCATCACACTAATGGATCATGAGTTGTAGATTTTTAATTTTTAGCAGGGGTTCCCCGAGACCGGAGAATTATTTCAAGGGTTCCTTGGCGTTGAAAAGTTTGAGAAAGGCTGTGTTAGATTAAGCAGAGAATGTTTGAACCAATTGGTACCAATCACTGACTCTGTCCTTTCAGAAAAGGAAGGAGCCGGTAAATGACAAATATACCGGCCCGTTACCATCTCTCCATCATGACACATCTTTTACAGCAGCTGGCAGGAGAGAGGAGGGGGGGAGACAGCAGCTTTGTGGGGGAACACAGGGACCCTGGGAACAGCAGAAGACAAGTAAACTGGATAGAGGAAAATGGAGGAGATTGGGTCCTCTAAATGCCACCCTCACCATCCCTCCTATTAAGGTGTACAAGGGAGGCACTTGGGCCCCCTGGACCATGGGGCCTGGTTGCAATTGCAACCCCTATCGTTACGCCCCTGTCTACTATCTAGCAACTGAGGGTTTTGTGATGGGGCAAGGACAGCGTTCGGGGCTACCAGTCCTTTACAAACGAGAACATTGGCAAACACAAGAGCTTGGGGCTCTCATCTCTTCTCATTTCTGTTTCCAATGCCAACAATTTATTTATGCCTCCAGTATGCAATTTTTTTTTTTAAGAAGTTGAGATAGGTCAAATGAACAGAAGACGACAAGGGTCCCAGGGACACAAGGGGGTG
>BLSH010532960.1:372639-400084 GCA_018402905.1 Glandirana rugosa | reverse complement strand
CCCACCTCCTTGAACCGACTGGACGTGTCTCAGGACTTGTTTGGTCTATCTTGTGGAAACCCTACTTAAACTCACCTCTGATGTTCGGTCCGGAAGAGTAGATTGTAGTCACAGACTGGAGTGTTTGCGATAAGACCTTCTAACCAGTTGGTAAGGGTATCTGTGAGGATTTGGAACACTTGTTGGAAGGTTCTTCTCAACTTCGACAATATCGACGTTTCCCGCCCGGTTGAGTTATAACTTGGGATGCCTGACTCTGACCCTAAGGTAACCTAATAATTCTGCACTCCCTGTATATATATATATATATATATATATACACACACACACACACACACACTATATTACCAAAAGTATTGGGACTTCTGCATTTACACTCACATGAACTTTAATGGAATCCCAGTCTCAGTCCGTAGGGTTCAATATTGAGTTGGCCCGCCCTTTGCAGCTATAACAGCTTCAACTCTTCTTGGAAGGTTGTTCACAAGGTTTAGGAGTGTCTATGGGAATGGTTGACCAATCTTCCAGAATAGCGTTTGTGAGGTCAGACACTGATGTTAGATGAGAAGGCCTGGCTTGTAGTCTCCACTCAAATTCATCCCAAAGGTGTTCTATCTGGTTTGTTCAGGACTCTGTGCAGGTCAGCCAAGTTCCTCCACCCCAAACTCGCTCATCCATATCTTTACGGACTTTGCTTTGTGCACTGGTGCGCAGTCATGTTTGATCAGGAAGGGGTCATCCCCAAACTGTTCCCACAAAGTTGGGAGCATGAAATTGTCCAGAATGTATTGGTTTTCTGACGCCTTAGGAGTTCCCTTCACTGGAACTAAGGGGCCAAGCCCAACCCCTGAAAAACAACCCCACACCACACGCTTTTCAGACGGCGCCGGTGTGCTTTTAACCCCCCCACAAGGGGTTAAACAGGGGTTAAAAGTGCCGGTTTGCAGCGCTCCCGAAGCGGTGTTCTTTGGGAGCTGCTCCCACACCGCTGTAAAGATGCGGCTTGCAGGACTTTTTTTACCATCCCGCAATCACACCGCCCCAGTGAGAAAGCACTTAGGCTTTCACACTGGGGCGTATGGGGGGGTGGGGGGGTTCAGAAAAATGCCTTGGTGTGAAAGGGGACTTAGGAGAGATTTCCACTGACTTCTTGCACCTATCTAGGGCACAAAGAGGAATAAAAACTTGAGAAAGGTATTAACCCTTCTACGGGTTATCAAAAGCTAAAATAAAAGGTTTTGGCTCTATGTTAAAGTAGAACTTTAGCTAAAAAATAAAACACAAACAAAAAAAACAAAACAGGATTTTTAATGCAGAAAAGACATTCTTTACTTCTTCTGCATTAAAGTTACTTACCAGCTCACTGTAGAAATACGGCAATGCCAAAGATGACTGCACTCCCATGCATGCGCAGGTGTGACTCCATCCATTCCCAGCCAATGAACGTGGCCAGCGATCGAGACTGAAAAGCCAGCCACTCGAAGATGTCATTGGCCAGCAAGGAGCTCCAGGACACGGCATTGCTGGATCCAAGGTGAGTATAGTTCTGCTGAAACGTCGTTCTAAAGTCAGTTTGGTATCACTTTAATGCTATTGACAGACTACACCATATATCTTTTTTATGTGGCCCATAGTTCCACTTTACGCCATCATGGTAATATCCCTGGGAGCATGAAACCACAGATAACATCACTGCAGACCTGTGAATATGACATAAACATCTTGAGAACATCTGAGATTAGTGCAGCATTGGAGTAAGGCTGGAAGCACACCATGTATGTAATACCGCCTTTAATGTGGCCGCATCTCATCCTCCATGGATCCGTTACAGCTTAATTCATTCACTAAAGTGAAATGTCAGAAGCCCTTTGATTTGTTTCCCCTTTAGTGTTTACCCTGAGGATGTGTCAAATCAATTGCTAGGAGAGGCTAGGAGCTAATTGCATCATCCAAGCAAATTATCGCCCATGATATCAAAATGAGAGAGAAGAGAGGGGAGTGCAGCAAGTGCCAAGCGTAACTTCGCTTTTGTTGAGAAAAACAACATTTCCCTCTGGGTGATCTCTGTACATTGCAAGGATTTTAACTAATTTTCTACCCCAAAACTCGCTCATCCATGTCTTTATGGACCTTGCTTTGTGCACTGGTCCCAATCATTTGGTGGAGGGGGGATTATGGTGTGGGGTTGTTTTTCAGGGCTTGGCCCCTTAGTTCCAGTGAAGGGAACTCTTAAGGCGTCAGCATACCAAGACAATTTGGACAATTTCATGCTCCCAACTTTGTGGGAACAGTTTGGGGATGGCCCCTTCCTCTTCCAACATGACTGCACACCAGTGCACAAAGTAAGGTCCATAAAGACATGGATGAGCGAGTTTGGGGTGGAGGAACTTGACTGGCCTGCACAGAGTCCTGACCTCAACCCAATAGAACACCTTTGAGATGAATTAGAGCGGAGACTGCGAGCCAGGCCTTCTCATCCAACATCAGTGCCTGACCTCACAAATGTGCTTCTGGAAGAATGGTCAAACATTCCCATAGACACTCCTAAACCTTGGACAGCCTGCCCCAGAAGAGTTGAAGCTGTTATATCTGCAAAGAGTGGGCTGACTCAATATTGAGTTTATGTGCGTGTAAAGGCAGGCCTCCCAATCCTTTTGACAATATAGTATATATGTCCATGGGCGGCTGAGGATTTTGTGCTGAAAGCATGCACTCAGAACAGTGACAAAGCTGTCAAAGACAGATCCCGGTCTCTGTTTATGATCAGGAGCCGGCGGAACCACTGTGACAGCCATTATTATTAAGGAAAGCTAATTAATGGCAGCATGTGGTCTGCAACTGTTCAACTCTACAGACCACCAAACAAGAAAAAGAGATGGTTTCATGTTTTCTGAACTATAAAGAGCCTTGTGACTCCTCAACATTCTTTTCACCCCTTCCTCCTCTACAGTTCTCATACAGAATGTTGCCACTTGTGTCTAAAGAATAGAAGAGAAAAACAAATTTGTCATTGTTATGGCTTGGTGCCACCTTCTCCAACCCTGCTACCCAAAGCAGTGGCCTACAAGTGCCATTACTGTCATTGTTGTGGTTTGGTGCCACCTTCTCCAACCCTGCTACCCAAAGCAGTGGCCTACAAGTGCCATTAATGTCATTGTTGTGGCTTGGTGCCACCTTCTCCAACCCTGCTACCCAAAGCAGTGGCCTACAAGTGCCATTACTGTCATTACATCCATGCAGCATATGAACACCAAATGGGCATTTTTTTTTCTTTTTGGGTATCTCTGGGACTTGTCCAGCCCTGGTGATTGGCCAGCTAAATACAATTCTGTGTTTCGCCATTAGATTGGGTTATTTGTGAGTGCAATCTGGCAGTTCCCCAAATCAACCACCCCCAGTCCTAAATGGCAGATAGGCTTATCCAAGAGCCATAAGTCAACCAGGAGCCTCACACCATGTCATTCTGGAGAACGTATCAAAGAAAGTTCTTTCTCTGCGTGGAAGCGGTTTACTGCCAAAGACGTCATTTTACTATCAGCATCTCTGACTAGCGTCTGTTCGCCGGACCGCTTCCGGTATCCTTCAGGGCACAAACTGGTGGAGGAATAAAGCAGCTTATACAAGCCTTCTCCCGGCCTGTCCTTCACATAGCGTGAGACAGGCCTGAGACTCATGGAAGTCGCTGTTTTCCATTGTATCATTATACACTAATACATTCCTGTGCTATTATAAAAGGTCTGCATTTTTAAATTAAAAAAAAAAAATAGAAAAAACTTATATATGTATATATAGTATATATTTGATACTCATTTGATATAGCTGTTTTTCCATGAGATTATCTACACATATGTGTCCTAAAAAAGTGGAAGTAAAAAAGTTCCAAGAAACACGTTAGTGAAAATTATCATGTGCAAGATATTTTATGATGTATTCCTTTTAGTCTTTCTCAACCAATGTTTCATGTGAATCTAGAATGTCACCAAAGGTTACTAGGGGTTCCTTGTAAACTTAGCAATCTCTGCCTCTCAAATAAATAACCAAAGGCAACCTGATCTTCTCAGGTATCTGTAAGGGGAATTCTTTCCAATAACCACCAATATAAGGGGGCCCTTATCCCACTGACCACCAATGTAAAGTGTCCTTCTCCCACTGACCACCGATGTAAAGGGCCCTTCTCCCACTGACCACCGATGTAAAGGGCCCTTCTCCCACTGACCACCAATGTAAAGTGTCCCTCTCCCACTGACCACCGATGTAAAGGGCCCTTCTCCCAATGACTACTTATGCAAAGGGGCCCTTCTCCCAATGACCATCAATGTCAAGGGCCCTTCTCCCAATGACCACTAATGTAAAGGGCCCTTCCCTCAATGACCACCAATATAAGAGGGCCCTTCCCCCAATGACCATTAATGTAAAGGGTCCTTCTCCTAATGACCACCAATGTAAATGGCCCTTCTCCCAGTGAGCACCAATATAAAGGGCCCTTCTCCTATAGAATACCAATAAAACAGAACCCTTCCCTCAATAAGCACCAATATAAATGGCTCTTCTACCAATTACAACCATGTATGTAAATAACCCTTCTCCCAGTGACCACTAATGTAAAGAACCCTTTCCTAATAACCATCAGTATAAAGGGCCCTTCTCCCAATGACCACAGATATAAAGGGCCCTTCTCCTATTGGCCCCAAATAAAAGAGGAACCTTCTCCCAATGACCACCAATGTAAAGGGCCCTTCTCCTAATGACCACCAATATAAAAGGGCCCTTCTGCCAATGACCACCAATGTAAAGGGGCCCTTCTGCCACTGACCACCAATATTCAAAGGCCCTTCTCCTAATGACCACCAATATAAGAGGACTTTTCCCCAATGAAAAGGGCCCTTCTGCCAATGACCACCAATGTAAAGGGGCCCTTCTGCTAATGACCACCAATGTAAAGGGGCCCTTTTGTCACTGATCACCAGTATTCAAATGCCCTTCTCCTAATGACCACCAATATACAAGGACTTTTCCCCAATAACCACCAATGAAAAGGGCTCTTCTCCCAATGGCCACCAATGTAAAGGGCCCTTCTTCTAATGACCACCAATATAAAGGGCCTTTCTGCCAATGACCACCAATGCAAAGGGGGCCTTCTGCCAATGACCATCAATGTAAAGAGACCCTTCTCCCAATGAATCCCATTGAAATGAATTGGAGCCGCCTTAATGTACACTACTGAAGTCGCTACGACTTCAGAAAAGGTTCCTGTACCACTTCAACGTGACTTCTAGGTGATTTGAGCCCATAGACTTCAAAAGAAGTCGCTTCCAAGTCGGATCACTGTCTATAAAGAAGCGACTTTACAGGAAAAAGAAAATATTTTTTTAAGGCAACCCCCTCCCTCTCTTCTCTGATTGGCCACAGGCAAAGTCGCCTGGCATGGCGGTTGCTTCAGGTCGCATTGTAAGTCGCCCAAAGTCGCGCTGAAGTCACCTTGAAGTCACGTTCAAATCGCCTAGCAAAGTCACCTCGGAAGTCGGATCGCCTAGGTGTGACTCGGCCCTAATGGTTTTAAAAAAGAGAATTTATAGATGTGAAAAAAATTCTCTTTTTTTAAAAGTTAAAAATGTAACTGGTTATTTTTTATGATTATATTTGTGCATGCCATAAATGTCTCCTTTAACTTTATTTGCTATATAGGCCTGAGGCTCTCACAGTCCACATTCAGCTTCCTTAGGGGGTTCAATAATAAATAGATCACTGTATACCACAAACAACTGCTAATATAAAATAAAAAAAACTGACCGCACTAGACAGGAAAACACATTGTGGTCAGTTCTCTAGCTGTGCTGGGAACTCAACCTGCTCTCCTCCAATGATCAGACTTGCCCCGATATGTCCCCCCCCCCCGCACACACAGACAACCATTCACTAGGAAGACCAGTGGGTTGCTGTTTCTCCTCCCCCAGCTCTCCCAACTCCCTATGAAGCTGAGAACAGAGGAAATGCTAATGGGGAAAAATATATTTATAATGTTTTTTTTACATCTATGCGCAGATGTTTGCATTCCTTTTCTATTTTGAACGAAATAGGTTGTCAAGGGTTCACATACTTTCATGTTTTCTGAAATTTTGGGGCTCTTTCAGACTTGCCCGCTGAAGAGCGATCTGTGCTCAGGATCACTTTTTAAATCCAATTGACAGGCGGTGAGGAGGCGTTATACCGCGTTCTCACTGCATCATTTAACCCTATAATGCCGTACTACCATGCTGAAATCGCGTGCATTGCACATGGTTGGTGGTGTGGCCCCATTAAGCTTCTGTCACAAGTATCCCCGTCTGTCGCCGTCATAGTGCTGAACTAATCCTGCAAATTTATTGTCTCCAAACCCAATTTCACAGCTTTATACTGTGACACATTTCATTAAAACTGCAAGAACAAAGAAAATGGTGACAACAAAAAAATGCCGAATAATGGAAAGGAAATGGATGGAAAGGAAACGTAAGGTTTTCACAAATTTTATAAATAAGTTAAACACTGAAAAATAATAAATAAGAAGCTGAGCACATGAAGAATCTATAAATGGCGCCTGTTGCTGGATTCTATGGTACATTGCAGGTAGGCTTTTCCTGCGGTAGTAAAGATTTAAAGGAGCACTCCAGGCAAAGCACAAAATGCAGCTTTGAGTTTCCTCTGTGATGATAACACAGACCAGGGAGGTTCTACAATTGGCTGCCCCTCTTTAATGCCTAGCAGGCAGGTAAACGCAGATGACCGTTTTATACTCTGCTGTGATTTTTTTAAATAGTATAATTGTTTTCACTTTTTTCATCCTTTGTTATACAGCGCCTTGAAAAAAGTATTCATACCCCTTGAAATTTTCCACATTTTGTCACGTTACATCCAAAACCGTAAATGTATTTTATTGGGATTTTATGTGATAAACCAACGCAAAGTGGCACAGAATTGTGAAGTGGAAGGGAAATTATAAATGGTTTTCAACATTTTAAAAAAAAAAAAAATTTACAAATAAATCTGTGAAAAGTGTGGGGGGCATTTGTATAGCGCCCCCTGAGTTAATACTTTGTAGAACCGCCTTTCCCTGCAATTACAGCTGCAAGTCTTTTTGGGGAACTCTCTACCAGCTTTGCACATCTAGAGAGGACATTTTTGCCCATTGTTCTTTGCAGAATACCCCAAGCTCTGTCAGATTGGATGGAGAGTGCCTGTGAACAGCAATTTTCAAGTCTTCCCACAGATTCTCAATTGGATTTAGGTCTGGACTTTGACTGGGCCATTCTAACACATGAATATGCTTTGATCTAAACCATTCCATTGTAGCTCTGGCTGTATGTTTAGGGTCGTTGTCCTGCTGGAAGGTGAACCTCCCCCCAGTCTCATGTCTTTTGCAGACTCTAACAGGTTTTCTTCTAAGATTTTTCTTTATTTGGCTCCATCCATCCTTTTTCCCATCAACGCTGACCAGCTTCCCTGTCCCTGCTGAAGAAAAACATCCCCACAACATGATGCTGCCACCACCATGCTTCACGGTGGGGATGGTGTGTTCAGAGTGGGATAAACATAAATCTATTGTCAGACAACAAAGTTAATGTCAAAACAAAAGACAAAAAATAAATAAGAATAAAAAAAATAAAAAAGGACAGACTCAATGGACTACTCAGTCTTTTTCTGCCGTCACTTTTCCATGTTTCCCAATTGTCATAGAAGCTCCCTGGTGTGTATTATCATCACATAGGAAATTCAGTGCTGCATTTTGTGCTTTGACTGACAAAATGTGGAAGATTTCAAGGGGTATGAATACTTTTCCAAGGCGCTGTATAATTGTGAGTCACTTAGTCTCTAAGTGAAACAAGGGAGACCCTATCAATGGTGGGCTCCTCTTCATCCACCTCCAATGAATATCAATAACGAGGGAGATTGTATACCATTTTTTTTCTATTATTATTATTATTATTATTATTATTATTATTAATAATAAACAATAATTAGAACTTTGCTATATAATCAAGTAGCATGCAAAAAAGCGGGTCCAATTTTCTAAAAAAGCCATCAGAATTAGTGCAGGAAGAATATGTTAATGCTTATAGGAGGTTTTAGTGATTGGGTTGACATCTACGTTAGGTGCGCTGGCAGTCTTTGAACTTTGCAGAGGTCAGCAACATGATCTGTGCAATAACTAGACTGCAGGGACGTCTTGGCACCGCTCTACAAAAAGGGCAAATTCAAGCCGTGGCACCACCGGTCCTCCTGACAACAGCAGCCAGTAACAGGAGTCCCTCTGGTCACTCTGCCCGGCTCACCCCCCATCCCTCACTTTGGATCTCAGGGCTTCAGGAACCCAACCCTCTAATGACAAGTTCTGCATGCCACTGGAAGGGTTCTGAATTTATGCCAAGCCTTTGCTATATTAGATGTCAGCAACAGGGACCACATAGGGCAAATAAAGGACCGGCGGATGGAATACAGCCCCTGCAACTTGCCCAATGCGCCTCACTATTTAAAGAAGAACTCTAACTCAGCCTTCCCTTTAGATAACCAAGTTTTAGGCGATTGGCAGCGTTTAAAGTTGTATTAAACCCAAAAGCAAACGTTTATTATATTGCAGCTTACCAATTCTTACATGTGGTGTCTGTATTTGTTTTCTTTTTTAGGCTTTCTTTCTTTAATTTTCACATAATGATCCAGCCAGTAAGTCAGCTGTTTTTCAAAAGAACAAGCTCTCATACAGATGTATGTGTTTACATGGATGAGACAAGCCATTTACCACAGACAGGGGTGCGTATAATGATCAACTTTTATTTATTCATATAAAACCTTTTATCTCAAAATGAATAAACTGTTTGCTGTAACAATATAAAGTATGAGCTGGAGTTTGACTATTTGATAGTGTATTTCAATCTGCTAGCACATCTAATACTACCTTCTCTCCAGATTCACAATGCTGCTGTCTGCTGTGTCTCTTGTGCTCCTTCAGCCAGAGTTCTCTCACTAGTGCAGGAGGTGTGTTACTTGCCAGATCACCAGGTGAAAACAGAGGGGGAAAAAAGCCTAAGAAATAAAACGAATGCAGCCACCACATCTAATAATTGGTAAGATGCAATATATTACATTTTTGGTTTTGTGTTTAACCACTTGCCTACCAGCTGCCATCGGTATACGGTGGCAGGTTGGCTCTCCTGCGCAAATCGCTGTAGCTGTGTGGGAGCGTGCCCGCGGGTTGGGCAGACTCGATGTCCGCTGGCAACCCATGATCACCTGGTACAGAGGCAGAGTGGGGATCTGCCAATGTAAACAAGGCAGATCCCCGTTCTGACAGGGGACATGTCACTGATCTGCTGATCTCAGTGACCGGAAACAGTGATCTCTGTCATGTCCCTGGCAGCCCCCCACAGTTAGAACACAACTAGGGAACACAATTAACCCCTTGATTGCCCCCTAGTGTTAACCCCTTCCCTGCCAGTGTCATTTTTACATTGATCACTGCATTTTTATAGCACTGCTCAATGTAATAATGTCACTGATCTCCAAAAAGTGTAATTTGGGGTCAGATTTGTCCGCCACAATGTCGCAGTCCAGCTAAATATCGTAGATCGCTGCCATTACTAGTAAAAACATTAGAAAAGAATAAAAGTCCCTAAATCTATACCATAGTTTGTAGGCGCCATAACTTCTGCGCAAACCAATCAATATACACTTATTGCGATTTTTTTTTACCAAAAATATGTAGAAGAATAGATATCGGCCTAAACTGATGAATACATTTGTTTTTGTTTTTTTTTGGATATGTATTATAGCAGAAAGTAAAAAAAAAAAAATTTTTTTTTTCAAAATTGTCGCTCTTTTATTTATAGTGCAAAAAATAAAAACCGCAGAGGTGGTCAAATACCACCATAAGAAAGCTCTATTGTGCGGAAAAAAAGACATCAATTTTGTTTGGGTAAATCATCGCACGACCGTGCAATTGTCAGTTAAAGTGACGCAGTGCCAAATTGCAAAAAATGGCCTGGTCATGAAGAGGGCAAATCCTTCCGGGGCTGAAGTGGTTAATACTGCTTTACCCACAATGGGGTGAGAAGTCTCCGGTAGAAGCTGCCCTTCTCTGACTCCTGAGCATATCACTGCTTCCACGGCCATCAAATACAACAAAACTTCCCTAAGGCTGCATTCACACCTTAGCGTTTCGTGAACGTGCATAGAAGCGTGTGATTTTTTTCACGTGTTTACGAAACGTGCAAAACATGCCTATGGCGCTTGTGTTGCTACTCACAATTAATGGCACCCCAAACGCGGCAAAAGTAGATGCACCCTTGTCACTTGATAAAGTGAATGTCAAATGTGCTGCACAAAAGCTCAAAAAAGTCCATTCTCTTAGGACGTTTTGGTAAGTCAGAAGGTCATTCATTTCAATGGGTTGCACTAATGCAACGCACATTAACGCATGACATGACTCACATTAACACGTGTGCACCAACGCGCAGCATAAATGTAAATGGACCCTTAGGGAACTAATTGGAGGATCATAAAATGGAAGTCTCTAACTAAATCAGCTATACATTATAAAGAATAAAAAGTAAATATAAAAAACACCAACATAAACAAATATCAGCTGCAAAAAGTTTTCTTTTTTATTGCAGGAGGATCTTTTAAAATTGAAATGCTTCCTCTAGCCTTTGACAAAGTATTGGGGAATGTGTGACTATCCTGCCACCTGCTGGTCACATCGCTCCTTTGCATGTGTACACAACAATGGGGCAAGACATGCCTCCTGCACTCATTGCTCTGATGAACTCTGGCTGTAGGTCCTGGCCTGTCTGTCACGGATCATTTTTATGATTCTTGGAAATTAGCGATCGCTGTCCAACCTGGGCGGGAGTCATAGGCCTGCTGGTTGTAGAACATGCCGTCCTCGCCGTTCTTCTAATTTATTGCCTCTATAAAAAGCCAATAGTGGCAGTTGTGTCCTGGAGGTCATATGTGAGACTCGGGTGTTTATTACCCAGCAATACTTCAAGTATACCTCGAGTAAGGGTTTGCTTCTTGGGAATGGCCCCAGTATTTGTTTACTAAATTTCACAACAGAATCCGTGCCCCCCACCCCAACTGCACTTCAAACATGCTTTATTATTCTCCATTCCATAGAGCGGGGGTCTCCAAACTTCCTAGACAAAGGGCCAGTTTACTGTCCTTCAAACACATAACCGCGCTTCTGTTCTGCACGTGCACTGCATCTTGCTGCGCACGTGCGCCTTTTGTAAATCACTGCCTTCTGGGATTGCTACATCTCACCTGTCCCATGAGGCAGTGGGGCCCGGCCTAGACCAGAAAGCAGGAAGTGCTGTTTTGCGGTGCAAAAATCAATGAAATAGTAACGTTTTTTACTTTTTATTTTTTTTACATTTTTGTAACAGTGGGTTTGAGGAAAGCAAAACATTTTTATTGAGAAAAGTTCCACTTTAACCACTTCAGCTCCGGAAGGTTTACCCCCATTCATGCCCAGGCCATTTTTTGCGACACCGTACCTAAATAAAATTGCTGTCCATGGGGTAAACAATGCTATATCTTTAGTGGGAGGAATAATGCCCCATCATTAGTGTTAGTGAGAGGAATAGCTTTCCATTGTTGGTGTCAGTGGCAGGAATTTTGCCCCTATTAGTGGTGTCAGTGGCAGCAATTATCCCTCTGTTGGTGGTGTCACTGGCAGGAATTATGCCCTTGTAGGTGTTGTCAGTGGCAGGAATTATGCCCTTGTTGGTGGTGTCAGTGGCAGAAATCATGCCCCTGGTGGTGGTGTCAGTGGTAGGAATTATGCCCTTGTTGGTGGCGTCAGTGGCAGGAATTATTCTCTTGTTGGTGGTGTCAGTGGCAGGAATTATGCCCTTGTTGGTTGGGTCAGTGGCAGGAATTATGCCCCTGTTGGTGGTATCAGTGGCAGGAATTATGCCCTTGATGGTTGGGTCGGTGGCAAGAATTATGTCCCTGTTGGTGGTGTCAGTGACAGAAATTATGCCCCCGTTGGTGGTGTCAGTGGTAGGAATTATGCCCTTGATTGTAGTGTCAGTGGCAGAAATGATGCCGCTCTCTGTGGTGTCAGTGGTAGGAATTATGCCCTTGTTGGTGGTGTCAGTGGCAGGAATTATGCCCTTGTTGGTTGGGTCAGTGGCAGGAATTATGCCCCTGTTGGTGGTATCAGTGGCAGGAATTATGCCCTTGATGGTTGGGTCGGTGGCAAGAATTATGTCCCTGTTGGTGGTGTCAGTGACAGAAATTATGCCCCCGTTGGTGGTGTCAGTGGTAGGAATTATGCCCTTGATTGTAGTGTCAGTGGCAGAAATGATGCCGCTCTCTGTGGTGTCAGTGGTAGGAATTATGCCCTTGTTGGTGGTGTCAGTGGCAGGAATTATGCCCTTGTTGGTTGGGTCAGTGGCAGGAATTATGCCCCTGTTGGTGGTATCAGTGGCAGGAATTATGCCCTTGATGGTTGGGTCGGTGGCAAGAATTATGTCCCTGTTGGTGGTGTCAGTGACAGAAATTATGCCCCCGTTGGTGGTGTCAGTGGTAGGAATTATGCCCTTGATTGTAGTGTCAGTGGCAGAAATGATGCCGCTCTCTGTGGTGTCAGTGGTAGGAATTATGCCCTTGTTGGTGGTGTCAGTGGCAGGAATTATGCCCTTGTTGGTTGGGTCAGTGGCAGCAATTATGCCCCTGTCGGTGGTGTCAGTGGCAGGAATTATTCCCTTGTTGGTGGTGTCAGTGGCAGGAATTATGCTCTTGTTGGTTTGGTCAGTGGCAGGAATTATGCCCCTGTTGGTGGTATCAGTGGCCGAATTATGCCCTTGATGGTTGGGTCAGTGGCAGGAATTATGCCCCTGTTGGTGGTGTCAGTGGCACAAATTATGCCCCTGTTGGTGGTGTCAGTGGTAGGAATTATGCCCTTGATTGTGGTGTCAGTGGCAGGAATTATTCCCTTGTTGGTGGTGTCAGTGGCAGGAGTTATGCCCTTGTTGGTTGGGTCAGTGGCAGGAATTATGGCCCTATTGGTGGTGTCAGTGGCAGGAATTATGCCCTTGTTGGTTGGGTCAGGGGCAGGAATTATGCCCCTGTTGGTGGTATCAGTGGCAGGAATTATGCCCTTGTTGGTTGGGTCAGTGGCAGGAATTATGCCCTTAATGGTTGGGTCAGTGGCAAGAATTATGTCCCTGTTGGTGGTATCAGTGGCTGAAATGATGCCCCTGTTGGTGGTGTCAGTGGTAGGAATTATGCCCTTGATTGTAGTGTCAGTGGCAGGAATTATTCCCTTGTTGGTGGTGTCAGTGGCTGGAGTTATGCCCTTGTTGGTTGGGTCAGTGGCAGGAATTATGCACCTATTGGTGGTGTCAGTGGCAGGAATTATGCCCCTGTTGGTTGGGTAAGTGGCAGGAATTATGCCCTTGTTGGTTGGGTCAGTGGCAGGAATTATGTCCCTGTTGGTGGTGTCAGTGGCAGAAATGATGCCCCTGTCTGTGGTGTCAGTGGTAGGAATTATGCCCTTGTTGGTGGTGTCAGTAGCAGGAAATATTCCCTTGTTGGTGGTGTCAGTGGCAGGAATTATGCTCTTGTTGGTTGGGTCAGTGGCAGGAATTATGCCCCTGTTGGTGGTATCAGTGGCCAGAATTATGCCCTTGATGGTTGGGTCAGTGGCAGGTATTATGCCCCTGTTGGTGATGTCAGGGGCAGAAATTATTCCCCTGTTGGTGGTGTCACTGGTAGGAATTATGCACTTGATTGTGGTGTCAGTGGCAGGAATTATTCCCTTGTTGGTGGTGTCAGTGGCATGAGTTATGCCCTTGTTGGTTGGGTCAGTGGCAGGAATTATGCCCCTATTGGTGGTGTCAGTGGCAGAAATGATGCCGCTGTCTGTGGTGTCAGTGGTAGGAATTATGCCCTTGTTGGTGGTGTCAGTGGCAGGAATTATGCCCCTGTTGGTAATGTCAGTGGCAGGAAATATGCCCCTGTTGGTTGGGTCAGCGACAGGAATTATGCCCCTATTGGTGGTGTCAGTGGCAGGAATTATGCCCTTGTTGGTTGGGTCAGTGGCAGGAATTATGCCCCTATTGGTGGTGGCAGTGGCAGAAATTATGCCGCTGTCTGTGGTGTCAGTGTTAGGAATTATGCCTTTGTTGGTGGTGTCAGTGGCAGGAATTATGCCCTTGTTGGTGTTGTCAGCGGCAGGAATTATGCCCTTGTTGGTTGGGTCAGTGGCAGGAATTATGCCCCTATTGGTGGTGTCAGTGGCAGGAATTATGCCCATCATTGGTATCAGTGGGAGCAATAGTTGGTTGGGTCAGTGGCAGGAATTATGCCCCTATTGGTGGTGGCAGTGGCAGAAATTATGCCGCTGTCTGTGGTGTCAGTGTTAGGAATTATGCCTTTGTTGGTGGTGTGAGTGGCAGGAATTATGCCCTTGTTGGTGTTGTCAGTGGTAGGAATTATGCCTTTGTTGGTGGTGTCAGTGGCAGGAATTATGCCCTTGTTGGTAATGTCAGTGGCAGAAATTATTCCCCTGTTGATGGTGTCAGTGGCAGGAATTATGCCCCTGTTGATGGTGTCAGTGGCAGGAAATATGCCCTTGATGGTTAGGGTCAGTGGCAGGAATTATGCCCCTGTTGGTGGTGTCAGTGGCAGAAATTATTCCCCTGTTGGTGGTGTCACTGGTAGGAATTATGCACTTGATTGTGGTGTCAGTGGCAGGAACTATTCCCTTGTTGGTGGTGTCAGTGGCAGGAATTATTCCCTTGTTGGTGGTGTCAGTGGCATGAGTTATGCCCTTGTTGGTTGGGTCAGTGACAGGAATTATGCCCCTATTGGTGGTGTCGGTGGCAGAAATTATGCCGCTGTCTGTGGTGTCATTGGTAGGAATTCTGCCCTTGTTGGTGGTGTTAGTGGCAGGAATTATGCCCTTGTTGGTTGGGTCAGTAGCAGGAATTATGCCCCTATTGGTGGTGTCAGTGGCAGGAATTATGCCCCTGTTGGTGGTGTCAGTGACAGGAAATATGCCCCTGTTGGTTGGGTCAGTGACAGGAATTATGCCCCTATTGGTGGTGTCAGTGGCAGAAATGATGCCACTGTCTGTCGTGTCAGTGGTAGTAATTATGCCTTTGTCGGTGGTGTCAGTGGCAGGAATTATGCCCTTGTTGGTGGTGTCAGCGGCAGGAATTATGCCCTTGTTGGTTGGGTCAGTGGCAGAAATTATGCCCCTATTGGTGGTGTCAGTGGCAGGAATTATGCCCCTGTTGATGGTGTCAGTGGCAGGAAATATGCCCCTGTTGGTAGGGTCAGTGGCAGAAATTATGCCCCTGTTGGTGGTGTCAGTGGCAGGAATTATGCCCATCATTGGTATCAGTGGGAGCAATAGTGTCCCATTGCTACTGTCAGTGACAAGAACGATGGCCCCCATTATTATCAGTAGGAGGAATATAGTGCCCCAAGGGCCAGATAAAGCAAGCAAAGGGCCACATCTGGCCCCCAGACCACAGTTTGGACACTGGTTTAGGCTGTACTTTCTGAATAAATCCCACACCATGCTTTTCTGATAAACCGATATAAACCTGATGTACATATAACTATTAGGCCGCATTCACACCTAGGCAATATGTTTTTGGGCGCTTTTGAAGCATTTTGTCGCGTGTTTTGTAGCGCGACATCGGGCGTTTGCAAACGCAGATGTCGCGCTAATACGCGCGTTTGACGCTTTTCCATTGATTCCATGGCAATAGAAAAGTATCAGAAACGCCGGAATATGCCCAATTCGCGCAACAAAAATACCTCCGGGAGTAGTTTGAGTGCAGGGCGTTTGGCTTCAGGCGTTTTTGAGTGGAGAAGTGAGCCATCTCCATAGAGAATCATTGATTTTTTCCCCTCCAGCGTTTTGTAACTTCAAGCACATTCCGGCTTTTCTGATAATTTTCTATTGCAAACGCCCAATGTCGTGCTACAAAACGCATGGCAAAACGCTTCAAAAACGCCCAAAAATGTGTCGCCTAGGTGTGAATGCAGCCTTACAGATACTATTGATATTATTTAAAGCCATTGTAGGGGGAAGATGACTATAGTATGAAAAGCTAAATCTTCATCCCACTGCACCAGTATATAAGTGATAAACTATGAATCGCAGTGCGGGTATATGATACGGGGAGCGACATACAGAACAAACAGCTTTACAGAGTCGAAGCGGAGTTTGCAGCGTCCTCTGTGCTACATTCCTGAACTTAATAATTGATTGTGGATGGGATGGCTCAACCTGAACTGGAAAAAAAAAATGTACTTGGCACCATTTTAAATATTTGCCTGCCAAGGGCACAGTCTTAAACATAGTCATTATACTCTGTCATTAGGGGGGGCGATGAAATCATGAGCAAATCTGATTTTGCAATATAGCATGGAGATTATGGCATTGTGTCCACATACATGGAAGTGCCTTTAGGGGGCGCTTCAGAAAGAACCATAAGAGTGCCACGCCGATAAAAATCAACGTAAAATATCCAACATGTTTCAGGATCTTTGGAGCGCCTCGCTCAACAGGGCTTAGGAAGATGGTTAAAGGGTAACTCCACTTTCGTGGGGGAAAAAAATTGCAAATAGAGAAAAAATAATATAGGCTATACAATTGCTATACAAGTCATATTGTAGCTGAATGTTATTAAAAATTAGCTTTCCTTTTCAATCTGCAGCTCTGTAATTTTCTGTAAAATACAATGCAATATGGCTACCTGGAGGTGTACAGAATGTGTACAGAACGCCCCCCAGAAACATCAATTCCTGCTTGTGTGATTGGCTCACTGATTTTCCCAGAAGTCTGCACTAAGTTACAAGTCAGATTTCAGGCATCCCCTGCGACAAAAATATCATTTTTGGTGAGATACTCCCAATAGGAAATCACGGCTAAAGGGATGCAGGCCCAGCAGCTTCCCTCATTAGAGCCCTGCAGGTACAGCAGCTGATTGATAATTATGAAACCACTCCCATTAGGCTCACTTTCCCACAGGGACACAGAAAAACACAGAGGGATTTCTTCAGAATAACAAAAGGCAGAAATCTGCAACAAAGTTTCTTAAAATCCTTGCAATGTACACAGACCACCCAGAGAGGAATGGTTTTTAAATTACGCATTAAATTGTTACTGTAAAGCTTTACTTTTGTTTTGTTTTTTAATAAAATAGCAAACATGTAATACTTACCTGCTCTGTGCAGTGGTAATGCAGCCCCAATACTCCTCTTCTGGGGTCCCCCGCTGGCGCTCCTGGTTCCTCCCCCTGCCATGTGCCCTCATAGAGAGCATCCTCCTATGCTGGCACTCATGTAGGCGCTTTCCTGAGCTGCCCTGTCTACGTCCATTGACACAGACAGGGCGGCACTACCCCGCACCCCCACTACAACATAACAGAATTTTTTTGACAGCAGCAGCAGCCAATGGCTCCCACTGCTATCAACCTGTCCTGTGAGGAGGGAGAGAATTTTGTGACAGAAGGTCGTCCTCCAGGACATCCAGAGAAATCTATCCAGATGCATGGTGTTTTAGACAATCTAGCAATCATTAGCAGGGCTGCTGTTAGAAATCATGGGCCCGTAAACCTAGCTGACAAGAACAGCGAACCAAACCTAACAGGCGGCTCCAGCTGTATGAGCAAACCACTCAGTCATGCAACCAAAACACCCGTGAGAATGATCCCTTAAAGTGGTAGTAAACCGCTGAAAAAAAACCCACCAAACTGCAAGAATATAGTATAATGTGCTAGCATGCATCGCATACTAGCACATTAGGAAATACCTTAGAGCGAAGCTCTCGTAGCATGCCCGGTCACCGCTGAGGGAGCTGACATGTTCCCTCTGCATTTCCTCCGGGTTTGGCTGTGAGTGGCCGGATCTGCGACTGCATGCATGCGGGTGTCCTCCATTCCGGTAAGATCCGCCGGATCTTCAGCTGCATGCAGGGTGAATACCTCCTAAACTGTACAGATTTAGGAGATATTCATTTTACCTACAGGTAAGCCTATAATAAGGTAAAAATGTCCAAGCGGGGTATACAACCACTTTATGTTTTTTATTATTCTTTTACAATTTTAGTTTTTTTTTTTTTTAGATTTTTTTGAACAGCCCTGTGAGGGTTGGTGAAATATCAGGGGTCTAAAGAGACATCCAACATCTCAGTGAAAGAGATTAAGGACACATGTTCCTCAATCCCTTCTCTGCAGCTTCAGAGTGAATGAATAGGAAGCCCTCTGTACAAAGGCTCCATGACAAGCTGAAGCACTGTAAACACAGGGAGGGCCACAGATGGGTTGGTTTCAGTAATTGCACCCACTCCTCCTGCTCTGGGCCCCCCTGTTGAACTTAGGGGGCCTGGGCCCTGTACAGAAGGGCAGGTGCTACCCCCTTATCAGCAGCAAATATCCAATGACAGAGAGGAAACCCCCACACTGATAGACGCACTTAAATGTATGACTTGATATACCACCATTGGAAGATAACACCAATATTATGCTTCTACTGGGAAGAGACATCCCAAGAGTCCACAAGATAATAGAACAGGGCACAGGTGGTCTTTGCAACGATCCTTATTCCCAATGGACCAAACTAGGATGGGTCATCATTATTGATATTCGTTGCCCCACACCGAAAGGCAAAGCTTACATGTATGACTTGATATACCACCATTGGAAGATAACACCAACATCCTAAGAAGAGACATCCCAAGAGTCCACAAGATAATAGAACAGGGCACAGGTGGTCTTTGCAACGATCCTTATTCCCAATGGACCAAACTAGGATGGGTCATCATTATCGATGTTCCTTGCCCCACACCGAAAGGCAAAGCTTACATGTATGACTTGATATACCACCATTGGAAGATAATGCCAATATCATGCTTCTAATGGAAAGAGACATCCCAAGCGTCCACAAGGTAAAAGAATAGTGCACAGGTGGTCTTCGCAAAGATCCTTATTCCCAATGGACCAAATTAGGATGGGTCGTTATCGGTGCTTCAGAAACAAACAGATTCAATCAGTGTGCACATCCCTAAAGTTACTGTTTAGAGAATCCAAGACATTCCCTTCATCTCTGAAAACTTGTACTATGGGAGCTCAAAAGAGATAACCACTCTGCCAATGAGACTTCCTCAAGTTTACATTAGAGAATCATCTTACAGCAGTGACAGTGTAACAACTTTTCAAATTACTACTGACACTCAGCAACAAGAATGAACTTCCAGTAGGTGTCCAGGAATCTACTAATGTTGAGATCCTTCAAGGCAATATTGATGTCCATCAGTGATGGACTGTGTGGCTACAGACTGTAAGGGTCGGTTCACACATAGGCGATCTGACTTCAGGGGTGACTTTGCTAGGCGATTTGAAAGCGAATTCAGCGCGACTTACAGCGCGACAAGGCGACTTACAGCGCGATTTCATACCAAGCGACTTTGACTGTGGCCTGATCTTGAAGGGGAATTCCACGCCAAATTAAAGAAAATAAAACGGCATGGGGTTCCCCTCCAAGAGCATACCAGACCCCCGGGTCTGGTATGGATTTTGAGGGGGACCCTATGCCGTTTTCTTTGGCATGGGGGTTCCCCTTAAAACCCATACAAGACCGAAGGGCCTGGTATGCTCTTGAAAGGGAACCCCATGCCGTTTTTCTTTTTAATTTTGCGGGGTTCCCTTTCAAGATCCCCAGAGCACAAGGTGCCTGGTATTGTAATTCCTGGGGAGTCTCCTGGCAAACTTCTTTTCTTCTTCCTGTAAAGTCTCTTCTTCATAGACGGTGATCCGACTTGGAAGCAACTTCCATTGACTTCTATGGGCTTAAATCTCCTAGAAGTCACTTTGAAATAATACAGGAACCTTTTCAGAAGGCGCCCTGAAGTTGCAGCGACTTAAGTAGCACATATTAAGACGGCTCTCCATTCATTTCAATAGGATTTCTGATGTCAGGCAATTTGAGGTGACTTGGGGCGACACAAGTCGGATCGCAAATCGCCTAGGTGTGAATGGGCCCTAAGTCCCCATCTATTTTGGTAGATGCTACAGAGTTGCTTACTGTTCAACCAGCTGCATCCTTAGGTGAGCTCTTTCGTTGATGGAATTACATTTGGCAATTGCAAAACTGTAATGTCACTTCACATGGAGAGTCCCAACGGGAGCCCCAAGGACTTTGATTCCTCATTACTGAAAGGAGACTTGGCCTAAGCCACAAGATCTATCTTCCAAGGTTCAAAGATGACATGGCTAACAGCTCAAGCAACTCACCAGGAATCTTGTTAGTTTTGCAGGGAAACAAAAACAGCACATCCCCGCTGACAGGACAGAGTTCTGCATTGTTTACATAGACAGAAATCTGTCCCATCTTCCTCCTTGCTGATCAGTGGGTGCCGGCCGTCATCCATTGGCCGGCACCCGCTGATCAGCTGATTAATCAAAGCACAGGCTTTGCGCGTGCGTGTCCCCTACCAGGGAAAAGCAGAATCACCTATAAATCACCTATATATATATATATGCGTGATTCTGCGCAACCAGTAAAGCTACAGGCAAGTGGTTAACCACTTCAGCCCCGGAAGGATTTCCAGCTTTAGGACCAGAGCCCTTTTTGCGATTCGGCGCTGCGTCGCTTTAACTGAAAATTGCGCGGTCGTGCGACGTTGTACCCAAACGAAAATTGCGTCCTTTTTTTCCCACAAACAGAGCTTTCTTTTGGTGGTATTTGATCACCGCTGCGTCATTTCTGATCGCCGCTATAAACAAAAGAAGAGCGACAATTTTGCAAAAAAAAACAAATTTCTTACTTTTTGCTAAAATACAAATCCAAAAAAAAAAAATATAAAAAAACATTTTTTTTCACCGTTTTTGGCCGATTTATATTCTTCCTCATATTTGCGATAAAAAAAATCGCAATCGGCGTTTATTGATTGGTTTGCGCAAAAGTGGCCGCGTTTACGGATGATGATGATGAGAATTCATTTTTGGGGTTTTTATTTTATTTTATTTTTTTTACTAGTAATGGCGGCGATCTGTGATTTTTAGCGGTACTGCGATATTTCAGCGGACATGTCGGACCATTTTGACACTTTTTTGGGACCATTGGCATTTATACAGCGATCAGTGCTATAAAAATGCACTGATTACTGTGTAAATGCCATTGGCAGTGAAGGGATTAACCTGCAGGGGGCGCTCTAAGGGTTAACTATGTTCCCTGGGCGTGTTCTAACTGTGTGTGGGCTGCCCTGGCTGGGGAAGTGAAGTGGTCACAGCCTCCATATACAGGAAGGCTGTGATCACAGCCCTTCCCCCTTCACAGAACGGAGGTCCGTGTTTACATACACGGACCTCCGTTCTTTCACTCCGGGGGGGGCATCGTGGGTAGCTGGCGGCAATCGAAGCCGCCGCACCCTCTCCCTGGCCCTCCCCGAACACAGTGAGCGCGTGTGCGCGCCTCCGGCAGCGCGCGCGCGCTCACAGTGCACGTTATCGCAGCCGTCATATGACGGCGATTTGCGATAACGAACCACCTTGTCGCCGTCAACCTGCGGTTGGCGGTCGGCAAGTGGTTAATACTGTACACTGTACTAATGACACTGGTGGGAAGGGGTTAAAATCAAGGGGCAACCAAGGGGTTACCTGTGTGCCTAACAAGTGTAATTTGTGTTGCTTTTATTAGTGGATCTGGCGGTTTTTTCTCTCTGCTTTGCAGGGAGAAGAAACAGAGAGATCACTGGTATGTTTACTGAGTCCTGCATGTTTACTGCGCCTTAAAAAAGTACCCCTTGTAATTTTCCACATTTTGTCATGGTACAACCAAAAACGTAAATGTATTTAAGGCGCTTTTCAATCGTTTTGCCACCTGACAAATCGCTGTGAAAATTCACAGACAAATTCAGTGTGAAGCAATACATTGGGCATAATAGTATAGGGCTGCTTTCACACTGATGTGCTGCGGTTTACCCACACTGCGTGTGCAGTGCAATGTACCTGCAGCTTTTCTGCGGTTTAGCTGAGCTTAGACATAGACTTCTTCTGAATGCAGGAGTTTCAGAAAGTGCACCACATCTGCAGAATATAATAGAAGTCTATGGCAAAGTGCAGCTAACCCAGGAAAGTCGCAGATGCACAGCGCTGCACCCACAGTGCAGGTTAACTGAAGCACATCAGTGTGAAAGTTTAACCCCTTTGACCCTGCAGAAGCGTGCAGTTTCTGGGTGCTTTCAGAGTGGCCCCATTTATTGAATGTATCACAATTGGCATTCAGTAGCACCCACCAAAAGCAACAGGGGGTTTATCTCCTGCTGCAGCCTCAGAAGCTAAAGATGGGAGGGATTGGGGCAATAAAACCGTAATTGAACCGTACCAACCCCCCAACTTTATGTGGGACTTTTATGCTCCTCTGAAAAGAGATCCAAGTGTGTTTGACAGGTGGTGAGGAGGCAATATCCCATGATTGCCGTGCAATGCATGCAATTGTGACACGGTAGTATGGCAATTAAGAGGTTTAAATCAGGTGTGAGGAGATGACACTGTGCCCGGTGATCTTTGACTTCTCCCATGTTGTTCAGGTAGATCTCCTCCTCTTTAAAGTTGCCTACCCCTGATCTAGACTATCCTGGACCCACTGAATGTTACGATCACTCCACTTCTGAACAGACATATATGGAGTATGAACTTCCAACGCTTCAAGTGGCATGCAAAGCTGGTGAGTCCTAGTAGGCTCTTTGGAGCGAGCCAACAAGGCCCCCCAAGCTATAACAGATACCTGAACTGTAATTGGAATGGTTTCCACCAACGGCCATGAGAAGTGTGGGAAGATGCTGTCGTTTCACTAAGGCTAGCTAAAAAGAGAAGGCGCCTCTAAGTGCAGGAAATCCCTGGAGGAGATGTCACCTGGAGCTGACTTAAAAACGCGGCGGGAACATTTTCACAATGGAAAATAAAGTTAGGACTCATCACCCAGTGGCTGGGAGAGACGAGAAAACCAAAGAACACACAGTGTTGCTAGCCAGGTGGCCCCGCGGCTCCCCACTGCTGGACGGCTGGGGTATCCTACATCTTGCTGCGTAAAGGACCCCTCTCCAGGACTGCTTACTGCTGGACTTTTTATATCTTATGATGAGCCTATTACCACTGACTCCTAGTAAGGGTGTTTTTATCCCTTGGCAATAAAGATTGTAGCAAATACTGCACTTAGTGGCGCCTTCTCTTTTTATCTTTCCTTTCCCAGAGTTGTTGCTTCTCTCTTGGAGTGCTGCCTCGGTGCATTGAACCTACATATACCAGCCTTATTCCTATTTACCACATTTGGGACACTCCTTTGGGTTGATGCCCTTCAACTCCTCACCCTACTTTCACTAAGGCTGCTTCTGCTTGAACCCAGCGTGTGTCAAGGGAAGGGGTAAACCAGTGTTTAATGTGTGATAGTTGTGTTGCTAGGAAGTAACCCTTTAACTCAACCATTCTAAATCCTCCAGCTTTTTTATGGGGGTGGCATTCATTTTAAATGCATTGCCTATTTTGCTGCGATTTTAGTGTGATTTGGAAACGTGGGCTGAAGTGTGAGCGGCGCCTGATTATTCCTTATACTGTATCAGTCTTCTAGTATTTGGCAAGGTTAGCAATTAACAGAGATGAGCTGAAAATGTAAAATCCCCTCCACCTGGGATTCAGGGACATTTCCAGGGACAGAGGTTGAAATCGGAGACAGTCCCTGGCAATCAGGAAAGGTCAGCAGCCATATTTGGAAGAGTAGAGAGCAGAGCTAGGCAGGTCACGTGTAAGCAGTTGGCATGTGTCACATGATGAAGGTGTAGTGGAGGCGTGCGAGGGGTGTGTGAGCCAATTGTGCAACACATTAGAGCACAGCTAGATATTAACTAGGACAAACCGGGTCTTGCAGGTCTCATTGTCTGTAACTGTGACAAAAGGCAACGTGCCCGCAGGTGCCCGCAGGTGTCTGCACCCCCCCGCCTTCCTCTGCCACGCAAATTTGCTGAAGCATGAAGAATGTCAAATGTAGGAGTGCCAGGTGGGCAAGGCTGGTCCTCACATCTGCATAATATCCATCAATTCCTGGAGTCATTACGCTGCGTGTTTAAGCCACAAGACAAATATTTTGGGCACTATGCATGGGCATAGTGGTACTTTTTTTTGGAGCATTAGATAGGTGCTTCGTCATGCATCAACATGCGCTATCTTTGTGCGTTGACGTGTATTTAGACGCGGCTTCTCAATGCACTTTTGAATTTAAAATTAGGAGTAGATTAGGTTAACAGCTATGGCCCAATGCATCAAAATACGATATGGGTTTTCATGAGCTGCCATTGACTTTCATGGGCCTCCCAATGCAAAAATAAAACGCAGAACATAAGGACAAGGTCAAGTGGGAACAGACGCTATTTTCAATATGGTGAACCGCGACACGCATTTTAGCACGTCAGAATGAATGCAGTACAATGCAACAGTGTAAATGAGCCTCGAGGCTGGGTTCACACGGGTGCAATCACAGACATTGCATATGAATCGCACCACATTGCTGTACTCATCACATGCGATGTCTGTGCGATGCGAATTCAGACATACAAACTGGGGCTGAAATGGCATCGCATTCACACCAGAATAGTGCAGGACCCTTTTTTTGGTCCGCACTGGAATCGGATCGCACAGGTGTTCACTCCCATGCGATTCGATTCCTGTACCATTTCACAGTTTGCACTGCGATCCGATTTGGGGGTGTCATTAAGTTTATATTGACACCTGCAGAGGTTTGCAGATGTCAATGAGAACCGCCTGAAATTCAGGAACCAGCACAGGAATTGCAGGGTTTCCCGCATCGCACCGGTGTGAACCCAGCCTGAAAGGGTAAGTTCATCTTTACAGAAAAATCAACCCCCCCCAGTCCCGCTGGCCTGGAGTCCGGCGATCACCCGCACTGACACATCAGGTCGCCGCTTTACCGGTCCGAGGATTAGAAATCCCCTTGGCTTAATCTCCTGAATGCACGTCATAGAGATACGTATAGGAGGAATTCTAATTGGTCGGCCCCGTTACATGGGCAGCGCCGACCAATCAGAACCCGCGTAGCCCGTCCTGTCAGCGGTAAAGTGGCGATCCGAAGTGTCAGAACGGGGGATCGCTGGACTCCAGGTCAGCGGGACCAGGGGGGTGGAAGACTTCCATTCTGGGTTCCGATCGTTACAACGGGGCCTGGGGCTTTCGGTGAGACTTGGCGCGCTCCCAGCACAAAGGGGAGTACGCAAATATGTAGCCCAACAGGAAAAAAGGCCAGTCCAGTGGGGCTGCATATTTGTGCTATGCCAGCGCCAAGGGGTTAAAATGTTAGTTTCCTGGCTGTTATGCTGACTTTCTTCATTACTTTCTGAGTCACTGACCTGAAACAAATATGCAGATCAGGAAAGGCAGACAGAAAAACGTATCTGCGTACTTGTTCTGCCCCCTAGCCTCTTTGGTTGCTAGGATGCAGGCATCCCTAGTCACCAATGATCCTTGGTTGCTAGGACGCAGGCACATGACATTCATGTGGTGGCAGCATATGTGCAGAATGGCTGGCCTTCCATCATTCATGAATTCATGATTGGCTGCCAAGGTCATTCTTTGCATGCACTGCCACTGAATGAATATCGTACACCTGCATCCTAACAACCAAGAAGGCTAGGTAGCAGAGGCAGCCTGCACCCCAGCAACTGAGGAATCTAGATGGCAAGGGCCACCTCCACCCAAGCAGCCAAGGACATTAAATAACAGGAGCTGCCTGTGTATTAGCATCCAAGGATGTGAAGAGACACAGGCAGTCCGAGTCTTAGCAACCAAAGATGCTAGGTGGCTAAGGGCCACCTGCATCCTAGCAACCAAGAACACAAGGCAGCATGGGCTGCTTCATTCTAGCAATGAAGGACACTAGGTGGCGGAAGATGCCTATGACCTAGCACCCAAGGACTAGGTGGCAGGAGTCACCCATGTCTTAGCAACCCTGTATGTTAGATGGCAGTGATTGCCTGTGTTCTAACCAAGGAGGCTTGGCGGCAGAGGCCATCTGTGTATTAGCAACCAAGGATGTTGTGTGGCAAGGGCCGCCTGCATCCTAGCAACCAATAACTCTAGGCAACAGGGGCCAACTTCAACCTGGCAATGAAGAAGGCTAGGCAGCAGGGGCCCTCTGTGTCCTAGCAACCAAGAATGCAAGGTGGCCTGAGTCATCTGCATCCTAACAACCAAGAATGTTAGACTGCAGAGTCTGTCTTCATCCTAACAACCAAAGATGTAAGTTGTCAGGGGTCACCTGTGTTCTAGCAACCAAGGAGACTAGGCAGCAGGGGGCATTTGCGTCCTAGCAACTGAGAATGCTAGGTGACAAGGACCACCTGCATCCTAGCAACCAAAGATACTAGGCAGCAGGAGCTGTGTCCTAGCAACCAAGGATGCAGTGAGGCAGGGGCCATCTGTGTCCTAGCAACCAAAGATAGGTGGAAAGGGCCACCTGCATCTTAGCAACCAAGGACACAAGGTTGCAGGAGCCACCTGTGTCCTAGCACCCAAAGATGCTAGATGGCCTGCATCTTTGCAATATCGGATGTTAGACCGCAGGGGTCACCTGTGTTTTAACAACCAAGAAGATTAGGCAGCAGGGGACATCTGCATCCTAGCAACCAAGATGGCAAAGGCTGCCTGCATCCTAGCGACCAAGATGGCAAGGGCTGCCTACATCCTAGCAACCAGGATGGCAAAGGCTGCCTGCATCCTAGCAACCAAGCAGATAGAAATGACACTTAGTGCTCTGGACTGAGACAAGTACACACTATAGAGGGGTATGCTGTGTTCATATTTCATGTCTAAGGTTTACAACCACTTTAACTTGTTAATTGGTATTACAGTAAAAAGAACAACTGAACACTGTATTTAACTTTTGTGTGGAGTCGGGTCATCGACCAGCTTAAGATGGCTAATTAGGACCATTAGCAGTTGCCCTTGCCACAGCCATCACAAGCAGGGCTGGTGCAAGGATTTTTGACACCCTAGGCAAAACCTCATTTTGCCGCCCCCTTTGGTTCCGCCCCTGACTACACCCCCTTTACCCTGCCCATGTATATGATGGAGTTGGCGGAGGTGGAGATTTTTGCAGCGCTTCTCTACCTATTTCTTTAGCCGTGGTCCACAGGCCCTCACCTGTGCCTCTGGACCCGGCCTAAAGTCAAATAAGGGTGGCACTGGCTTGCTTTCTTATGCCAGCTGTGGTCTGCAGGTATATGGACAAGCTGGGGTAGTATATGGACAGGCTGGGGTGGTATATGGACAGGCTGGGATAGTATATGGACAGGCTGGGGTAGTATATGGACAGGCTGGGGTAGTATATGGACAGGCTGGGGTAGTATATGGACAGGCTGGGGTAGTATATTGATGGGGTCGGA
>BLSH010532960.1:316513-346377 GCA_018402905.1 Glandirana rugosa | reverse complement strand
CCCCCCCCCCCCACACTGCAAAAAAAAACTTGGTGGGTATACCATAGACTGTGGTCACAAATGTGGACTATGCCTTTTGTGCTTCCTGTTATTGGTGGTGCACTTGGGTGACCTGGATAGCCCGTTCCTATCAGGATCACATAGGGCACATATATTAAAGACATAGCCTACCTTTGCAAAAATGTAATAAATGCATCCACGTTAATAAAAGACAAAATGTGTATGTATTACATTTTTGCATTGAAGTCTGAAGAGCATTGTAACCGCAATCCATGCACCATGGTTGTAATACACAGGCTTCTGCATTGTTTATATCCCTACCCCAGGTCCATAGAGAGGACCCACTGTTATGGGGCTGGAGGAAGCCATTAAAGTGGTTATAAAGTTTACATTAATGCATTCCTTACCATCTCATCCATTCAGAGGAAGACTTGTTTTCATTGATTAAAAAAAAACACAAGGCTTCCTGAGAAGTGCTCAATTTTGCTCGGGGAATGGGAAGGAAAATCGCTGTACTGCTGCCGGAAAACAGCGCTGTATACTGCATGTAGCTGACACTTGTATTACTAAAAGAATGTTTGTTTGGGCCAGCTTGGCCCAAATAAACTATTTGGGTGGTCGGCATCACCCAGGTCTACAGAAAGGTGATTGCTCTATCAACTTTTCTTGAAGGAGTTGAGTTGAAAATTCTCTGCTGAACAGTTCATGCATCCAATCAGCTGCAGGCTGAACAAAAGAAATCTGTGCATGTATGTCCAATTTTAGTCTGCAGTTTAACACAGAGTATTCACTGGTTAAAGCTCCTGCCCTCTCTGAGCTTATTGTAGCTTCCCCCATATGAAGAATGTTTTGATGCCTGAATTGTCTATTTTAATAAATCAGTATAATGAGCTACAATGTACATAGGAGTGTGCACAGGGTGTGCCAGGTGTGCCTGGACACACCCTAATCACCCCGTGTGGCACAGATTTCCCCTGTTTAGACCCCTGACATTTCAGTAAAGCCTCTAACGGGAATTATATAAAAAATTGCAAAATAAAAAAAACTACTGACACCGTCCACTGCCTTACTGACACCAATCTCTGCCCTTCTGACACCGTCCACTGCCCTACTGACACCAATCTCTGCCCTTCTGACACCGTCCACTGCCCTACTGACACCAATCTCTGCCCTTCTGACACCATCCACTGCCCTACTGACACCAATCTCTGCCCTTCTGACACCGTCCACTACCCTACTGACACCAATCTCTGCCCTTCTGACACCGTCCACTGCCCTACTGACACTAATCTCTGCCCTTCTGACACCGTCCACTGCCCTACTGACACCAATCTCTGCCCTTCTGACACCGTCCACTGCCCTACTGACACCAATCTCTGCCCTTCTGATACCGTCCACTGCCCTATTGACACCAATCTCTGCCCTTCTGACACCGTCCACTGCCCTACTGACACCAATCTCTGCCCTACTGACACCGTCCACTGCCCTACTGACACCAATCTCTGCCCTACTGACTCCGTCCATTGCTCTGCTGACTTTATCAGCATGTATACACATGCACACACACACAAATATGTTTGAGATTTGGGGTGCACACCCTAATGCAATAGGCTGTGCATACCTATGACAATGTACAGTATATATGACACTGAACATAAAATATGGATATGTTTTAATCTATTTTTTACAAACAATCAAAAATAAACATACATTAACAATATTTTCTTCAGATTCAATGCTGTAGCCTTATAGTTACACTAAGCAGTATCTAAGTCTCCCCTCTGGACACACAGGTCACCCTGATGATCATGGTCTGGATGAAGAACGTCTAACAGAGGGGTGATCAGATGTTCTAGTGCGCCCTCTAGTGGTACAATTCATTTAACAAACCCATAGTTGGGTATCGCGTAGTAAGAATACTTCAGCCACGCTTTTATCTTTCCTTTTTTTTTTCATATGGAATGTAGGTGATTAACGCCATGTTATTTGTCATTGCAGGATAATGTGCAAAGGTGGTAGAAGCGTTGTTTTTCTGATTTCTCACTTACAGTAATCGCCTGAGTCACTTACTAGGAAAAGCAAGTTTATCTAAACCCAAACATTTAAACCATATATGCTGTGGCAGATGTTCCTGTAATGTGATGGCGTTTAACCCTTTTTTTTTTAATATGTCCTGCTTTCAATTAAATCCTGCAAGCAAGGTGTATTCACGGGCACTTTCTTTCTTAGGGTGACAACTCTTACTCAGTTTAACTGTAGCGTTGTCACCGTTTCACTCCTGAGATGGACTTCAAGCCCACAGGCCACCCTACCAACACCCAGCACATTGACATATTCTGCCATAGCAATTGCAGTAAAACTGTGAGGTTCAACTGCCATTGGAGCATGCACATATCTACAGGACATTCACCACAATGAACCCATGGCGGAACTACCAGGGTCGCAAAGGTTGCAGTTGCGACTGGGAACTGGCGTTCCGCTACTGTGGGGGGGCCCCAAGATGGCAAGAAAGCTGTAGAACTTGTGAAGGGGTCTGCTATGGGACCGTAAGGCTGGATTCACACTGGTGTCAGTGGGAGGAATGATGCCCCATTGTTGGTGTAGGTGTGAGGAATAGTGTCCCATCATTGGTATCAGTGGGAGGAATGGTGCCCCATTGTTGGTGTCAGTGGGAGGAATAGTGTCCCATCATTGGTATCAGTGGGAGGAATAATGCCCCATCATTGGTATTAGTGGAAGGAATTATGCCCCATTGTTGCTGTCAGTAGCAGGAATGGTGCCCCCATCATTGGTGTCAGTGGGAGGAACAGTGTCTCAAGGGCCAGATAAAGGCAAACAAAGGGCCGCATCCGGCCCCCAGGTCGCAGTTTGAAGACCGCTGGGTTAGAGGGAAGTGGAAGGGAGGGATGGTAAAAAATTAATTTCAACTCAGAGTAGGTCTTTAACCACTTCAGCCCCGGAAGGATGTCACACTTTAGGACCAGAGCCCTTTTTGCAATTCGGCGCTGCGTCGCTTTAACTGACAATTGCGCGGTCCTGCGACTTTGTACCAAAGCGAAATTTGCGTCCTTTTTTTCCCACAAATAGAGCTTTCTCTTGGTGATATCTGATCACCGCTGCGTCATTTCTGATCACCGCTATAAACAAAAGAAGAGCGACAATTTTGCAAAAAAAACCAAAATTTCTTACTTTTTGCTAAAATACAAATCCAAAAAAAAATATATAATTTTCAACGGTTTTGGCCGATTTTATATTCTTCCTCATATTTGTGATTAAAAAAATCGCAATCAGCGTTTATTGATTGGTTTGCGCAAAAGTGGCCGCGTTTACGGATGATGAGAATTCATTTTTGGGGTTTTTATTTTTTTTACAAGTAATGGCAGTGATCTGCGATTTTTTTTAGCGGTACTGCGATATTGGGACGGACATGTCGGACCATTTTGACACTTTTTTTGGACCATTGGCATTTATACAGCGATCAGTGCTATAAAAATGCACTGATTACTGTGTAAATGCCATTGGCAGTGAAAGGGTTAACCTGCAGGGGGCGCTCTAAGGGTTAACTGTGTTCCCTGGGCGTGTTCTTACTGTGTGTGGGCTGTCCTAGCAGGGGAAGGGAAGTGATCACAGCTTCCATGTAGAGGAAGGCTGTGATCACAGTCCTTCCCCATCTCACAGAACAGAGATCTGTGTTTACATTCACGGACCTCCATTCTTTCACTCTGGGGGGGCATGGCGGGTAGCCGGCGGAGATCGAGTCCGCCGCACCCGCTCCCTGGCCCTCCCCGGACACAGTGCTCGATCTCGCAGCCGCCGCCGTATGACGGCGTTTTGCGATATCGAACCACCTTGTCGCCGTCAACCTGCAGTTGGCAAGTGGTTAAAACACATTCACTGCTTTAAAAATACACCTAAAAGGTGTAGTTAATAATGTTTTCACACAAGATTCATTCAACTTTCACCTAAGATTTACTTGTTTTCCCCTCAAGATTCAATTAGAAAAAATTAGCAAAACCTGGGTTAAAGTTGTGTGAATTATGGATGAACACATTCACAAAGAGACCTGTATATCTTATTTTATGTGAATTCAGTTCTACCTTACCTAATTCCAGTTGTATACAGCGTTACCTAAAGTAGAACTAAAGCCCAAATCTTTTTTCACCCCTGTCAAGTTTTTTTTTTGCCATTTGAGTCCCATTAGGGAGATTTCCCCTCACTTCCTGTCCTATAACCACAACAGGAAGTGAGAGGAAATACTTCCAAAGTAACTGTCCTCATTGGAAGATTTCCCTCTATTCCTGTTCTGGTGACAACTCAAAAATTGTGGATTCTCTTTCACTTTCAGTGATACTGATCACCAGGACAAATGGAAAGAGTGAGACTCTCTAATGGGGACCAAGACACCAATACAAACCTGACTATCCAAAACTAAAAAAAAAGTTTTACCTATAGTTAGATTTTGTTGGGTGTCTCTCAAGCCAAAAACAAAAATGTTCTTAGAAGGACAGGAAGTGAAGGTAAATCTTTCTATAGGAGCCCCAGATAGCTAAAAAAAGGGAGACCGTTCCCCATTTTATCCAAAACTAGCTGGACATACATTGTAATAACTAAATCGAGAAGATTACATTTTTGCCTTTGTAAGGTGTGACGTACCTTTTTTTTAATTCAATTGATTGAAATGTACAGAATATAATATATAAGTAAGAACAAAACCTTGAAGAGTCCCCCGGAACAAATTCAGTTTCTATTTAGCCAGGAAATCCGGGTTAATTCAATTATTATTCAATGCTCTTGTACTGAAACCTAACAAATGATGGCCTCAACCATATCTACTACGCCCTGGACCTCCTCTGCCTTTATCTGCAGATGTGACTAAAGAATTCTGAAGTATTGTGTGAACAATTCCATTGGTCCATACTGACCGCTGCCTGAGTCAGACCAATGAAGTCATGGCTGCCACAGAGAAAACAAGGTTCTTACTGGAACCACCCAAGGAATTAATATGGATGTGTATGTAGTAAGACCTCACAATTCAACCAACACAGAGATCGGTGAAGGACCTTTAAAGCCTTTTAAGGCAGTGTTCCCCAACCCAGTCCTCAAGGCCCACCAACAGGTCATGTTTTCAGGATTTCCCTCAGATGAATCGGCTGTGGTAATTACTAAGGCAGTGAAACTGATCAAATCACCTGTGCCAAATAATGGAAATCCTGAAAACATGACCTGTTGGTGGGCCTTGAGGACAGGGTTGGGGAACACTGTTTTAACCCCTTGCCGACCGCCGATCGGCAATTGACGGCGGCAAGGTGGCTCGTGAGCGCAAATCGCCGTCATACGACGGCGGCCGCGCTCACTGTGTTCGGGGCGGGCCAGGGAGCGGGTGCGGCGGCTTCGATTGCCGCCGGCTACCCGCGATGGCCCCCCCGGAGCGAAGGAACGGAGGTCCGTGTATGTAAACACGGACCTCCGTTCTGTGTGAGGGGGAAGGGCTGTGATCACAGCCTTCCTGTATACGAAGGCTGTGACCACTTCCCTTCCCCAGCCAGGGCAGTCCCCCCACAGTTAGAACACGCCCAGGGAACATACTTAACCCTTAGAGCGCCCCCTGCAGGTTAACCCCTTCACTGCTAATGGCATTTACACAGTAATCAGTGCATTTTTATAGCACTGATCGCTGTATAAATGCCAATGGTCCCAAAAAAGTGTCAAAATAGTCCGACATGTCCGCTGAAATATCGCAGTACCGCTAAAAATCGCAGATTGCCGCCATTACTAGTAAAAAAAAAAAAAAAACCCCAAAAATGAATTCTCATCATCCGTAAACGCGGCCACTTTTGCGCAAACCAATCAATAAACGCCGAATGCGATTTTTTTTATCGCAAATATGAGGAAGAATATAAATCGGCCAAAAACGGTGAAAAAAATTGTTTTTTTATATTTTTTTTTTTTGGATTTGTATTCTAGCAAAAAGTAAGAAATTTGGCTTTTTTTGCAAAATTGTCGCTCTTCTTTTGATCAGAAATGACGCAGAGGGGATCAAATACCACCAAAAGAAAGCTCTATTTGTGGGAAAAAAAGGACGCAAATTTCATTTGGGTACAACGTCGCACGACCGCGCAATTTTCAGTTAAAGCGACGCAGTGCCGAATCGCAAAAAGTGCTCCGGTCCTAAAGCTGGAAATCCTTCCGGGGCTGAAGTGGTTAAGGGATAGAGACAGCTAATAGGCGCATGCTGAGACCACAGAAACCTAAACCTGAAACATAATTTCCATTCATTTCTGAGTTACAGGCTGGAAAGCGTCTAAAGGAGTAGGCGATAATGTGAGCCAGCAAGGGCCACCAGGTAGACAAGTCTTCTCAATGCCCTCAATGGCTGCATGGCCACTTTTCTAGTTCAAATGCTGCTTTATGCATTGACATGCTATCCATAGACCCGGTCTGCTCAGACAGTATGGACACCTGCTGACTCAGCACCATCCACATCCAGCTTAACTCTTCAGTGAGACAAAAAGCTATAACTGAATTCCAAGAACTCAGCAACTTTGCAAAAAGCGCAATCACACTAACAGTTAAGTCCAATTAGGTGCATATCACCTTCAGGACTTCTACTTCTTGTGTATGTGGCAGGTTTATTGCATTCCTGGAAAATACACCGGACACTCGAGTCTCACACCTTTCCCTCTGCTGCCCATTCACAGAAGCCTTTGTATTTTGCTCCTCCTATTGACCACAGGCTTTGTGTAATTTTTTTACATACGCTGACCACAACGCCTGAGGCACGGTTTACTCCCATCGATGCTGGGGCATCTACTCCCACTGGCCACAGCTTGGCCACCCTAAACCTGAAGGATAGTGAACTGGCCATTTGTTTAGAAAGTTTGGATACCCCTGTGTTAGACTTATAAATTCTGAGGGTCCACTTGACCTCCGGGAAATTTACCCCCCTCCTTCATAACCAGGCCACATTTTGCGATACGACGCTGCGTTACTTTAACTGACAAGTGCGACGCTGTACCCAAATAAAATTTATGTAATTTCTTTCCCACAAATAGAGCTTTCTTTTGGTGGTATTTGATCACCTCTGTGTTTTTTGTTTTTTTTTTGCTATAAACAATTTTTAAATATATATATATATATGTTTTATTTCTGCTATGAAACATATCCAATAAAAAATGTTTAAAAAATCTAATTTCTTCATCAATTTAGGCCAATATGTATTCTGCTACATATTTTTGATAAAAACTGAAATTTTTTTTTATACTAGTAATGGCGGTGATCAGCGACTTATAGCGGGACTGCGATATTGCGGTGGACAGTCAGACACTAACTGACACTTTGTGGGAACCAGTGACACTAATACAGTGATCAGTGCTAAAAATATGCTGTACTAATGACACTGGCTTGGAAGGGGTTAAACATCTAGGGCGCTCAAAGGGTTAAATGCGTGTCTAGCCATTGTTTTTGTGTACTTTGTGAAGTGCTTTTACTAAAGGATGTGATGGATTTTTTTCCCCTGCTTTGCATCACATCCCCGTTGTCAGAACAGAGCTCTGTCTTGTTTACATAGGCAGAGCTCCGCCCTGTGTGTCTTCCCGATGATCGACAGGTGCCGACGGTCATCCATTGGCCAGTTAACCTCTGATCGGCTTCTGCTGTGACTAATCACAGCAGAAGCGGAGTGCGCCCCCTAGGCGGAAGTGCAGAATCACGTATATATACGTGATCTTGCGCAAAACAGCTGCACTGTAGCAGTAAACTACAAATCCCATCATGCCTCTGCCTCTGGGTGTCATGCTTATGGCTGTCAGATTCTTGCTATGCCTCATGGGACTTGTAGTTCTGCAACAGCTGGAGGTCTGCTGATTGCACATCCCTGTGCTATAGGGCGGTTGTTAAAGTGTTACTAAACCCAGGAGCCTGCAGTCACTATATCTGGTCTCCCACAGTACACAGAACATGGAAATGCAATTATTTTAGTAAATATAAACCGCTAAATACCTTTTCTCATCAGCAGTATAAAGCAGTCTTGTGACTTCTGTCAGTGCCTGGTTAAAGTTTGTAGAAGTTTTCAGTCTCCCCTGGTTGTCCTATCAGGCTGCAGGACCCCTAACCCTCTGTCTGGACAGTGCTGATTGGCCCTGTGCTGATCACAAGAGAGGAAAAAAAAAACTCTCTAGCAATACACACCAAACTGAGCATGTGCAGAGTGCCCCGAAGCTCTGTTCTATAAGGAGCTTTTTGGGGACTGTGGAAGAAGGGGAAGATCAGAGAAGACAGGATCAAACAGCATTTTTATACAATGCAGGGGATTGACCCCTTAGGTTCCACAGTGAGCATAACAAGCATGCTTTACTGCATATACAGACCGATTTTACTGTTGTGGGTTTAGTAACACTTGTTAATACTGTGCTAGTAAAATAGTTTTTAAGATTGTGAATGTGGTTAGGGATGTTTCTAATTTTACTCCGGTCGCCTGTGTATAAGTCTGGTCTTCGTTGGCCTTCTTGAGTAATGAAAGATTTAGAGCACAAAGGTGTTCTGGCCAATGGAGTGCAAATCAGCCCCATCCCGCGGAGTGGAAAACTATCACAGTAAGCATTTTCTGCAGCCCGTTTCTTCTCCTAAGCACATTTGCCATGCATTAGTCAAGGAGAAGTCTAGCCTAGAGGAACGCTACTTTTAGTAACACTGGAAGCTCAAGCGCTATTCTTAGACATGATTGCAGAAATGTAGGTTTTTCACCTGCAATATTATATGCGATAGGTGAGGACGCAAGGCCCGAGGAGCCGATTACTCAATGTAACAAAAACCAAGTCTATTGTTCTTTTTTTTTTAACTCAAGATGAATGTAATATCATCCCATATTATCAGGTTTATGTTACTTTTGTATGAAGCTTCGACTTGCAGCTTAGAAAAAACAATAGAAAACTCATTACTTCAAGCATTTTTCCAAAGTAAGTTCTAAATTTAGCACAGGATAAAAAGGTTGCGTCTGCACAATTGCTGGCCTAATGTTTCAATGAGCAAAAAAATCAGAGATGGTTAGTCAGCAACTTTGTTTCCACATCCCTGATACTCCATGGACGGCCGATCGAATCGAAGTCACGTAGTACATGACAAACCCAATAGAGATAAGTAAATAATCAGAGAGTCTTCTACCATTGATTTGAATTATCCTTTGGCGTGATCTAATTTAAGGCTAGGTTCACATCTATGCGGTTAATGCGGTTTTCAGGCGTGTTTTGCGGTGCGTTTTTGCATGCAGTTTTGCATGCATTTTGCTTTTTGCATTTTTGTTCTCTTTAAACACACTGTGTATAGCTGGTTGCTAAGGAGCAGGTCAGGAAGCCGGCCGCCGCGTCCTTAACAACCAACGTGTCATCAGCTGTCAGCAGTGTTCCCCGTTGAGAGCTGAATTATAAAAAAAAATAATTGCCAAAAAAAAAACCAGGAAAAAACGGCGGGTCTGACATGGATTTGAAGGCGAACCCCATGCCAATTTTTTTTTAAAAAATGGTGTGGGTTCCCCACCAAAATCCATACCAAACCCTTATCTGTGCATGAAGCGTGGCAAGTCAGGAAAGGGAAGGGATGAACGAGCACCCAATCCCCCCCACCCCACCCTCCTGAACTATATGCCCTCAACATGGGGCAGTACTTTGGCGCAGGGGGGGCTCTGACCTCCCTACCTTAAAGCACCTTAACGTCATGTTGATGGGGACAAGGGCCTCTTCCCCACAACCCTGGGCGGTGGCTGTCAGGGTCTTTGGGTAGGTGACTTATCGGAATCCCCCCCCCCCCCATGTGAATGAGTATGGGGTACCTAGTACCCCTACTCATTTACCAAAAAAAAGTGTGAAAAAGAAATAAAAACAGACACATAGTGCTTGACAATTCCATTATTAAAAATAAAAAAAAAACAATGTCCCCCAATGTAGATCCATCATCAATCACCAAAAAAAAAAAATCAAGAAAAAAAAAAAAACGAGACCACAGCCCACGACAAAGGATAACCGCCGTCTGCCTACCTGCTCCTCTGTCTGACAGTTCTTTATTAGTTAAGGGGCGGGGCCAACCGGCAACATCACCTAGTGGCACCGCCCCCCTGTGACGTCAGCAGCTCCTTACCAATCAGCTATACACAGTGTGTTAGAGAGAAAAAAAACCCGCAAAATGAATCAAAAAACGCATTTTTGGTGCGGCTTCAATGAAGTCTATTATACGCAAAACGCAATCTGCTGCGGGAAAAAAAAGTCACTGACCCTTTCCAAATAAAGCAGTGCCACAAAACGCACAGACGTGAACTACATCCATAGGAAACCATGTTAAATGGACTGTAGTGCGTTTCTGCAAAACGCACCAAAATACGCATGGGTGTGAACGCAGAGTAAAGTGCCCCTTTACATGGACGGACCGATCGGTTACATAGTTAGTCAGGTTGAAAAAAAGATAGAAGTCCATCTAGTTCAACCAATAAAAGAGAAATAAATCATACAATCCTATAAACACAATGCTATACCCATTGTTGATCCAGAGGAAGCGAAAAACCCCAGGAAAGCATGATCCAGTTTGCTACAGCAGGGGAAAATAATGTGTCAATTTTTCAGACGGACCCAATCAGACCCTCCAGTCTCCTCTATGGAGCAGCAGGAATCAACAGACATGTGTCCTTTGTCCCCCGCCAATGTCCGAACCGATACGATCCTGTCCACTACAAACAGACAGATGGGGATCCATTCCCCATCCATCTGGCGGATCGGTTCGGATGGCAATCACGTGTAAACAGACAGGCGATCCGTTTACATCTGACCACCCATAGAGCAGAGCGGAACCAGCCACCCCCCTGCTCAGCGGGGATCAGCGGACAGATTCCCTGCTGGACTCCAATGGAATGTTCTGCATTGTGCCTTTATACCAGGGATATGCAATTAGCGGACCTCCAGATGTTTCAGAACTACAAGTCCCATGAGGCATAGCAAGACTCTGACAGGCACAAGCAAGACACCCAGAGGCAGAGGCATGATGAGATTTGTAGTTTTGCTGGAGGTCCGCTAATTGCTTATCCCTGCTTTATATGGAGGTGGCCATCTTGGTAGGGCTTTGTTTCCTCATGTCAGAGCCTCCAGCAAGGAGAACAGTAAGCAGCACAGTAGTGACATTTTACCAAATGACACTCCAAATCTCCTGAGACCAGTAGTCAGAGGCAGCAGTGCCTTAGATCTCACGCTGCAGATATACAGCTAAGGGGCTGTAGAGCCAAGTGTTCCTAGGCACACTCACATACCACAAAGTGTATTGCTATTTTTCAAAAGGGATACCAGGCAAAAGGTCAATTTTTCTTCTCTGGGCACAATTAACTCTTCTAGATGTTCCCCGATAGCTTGCAGTAGCAGTTCTTCAATTTCTGAGATTGGTTCCACTTTAAACCGAGCTCCAACATAAAGCTTAGTTGACCAACATTTCTACTTCTGCATTTTTCTCCCTAGCTATTTTTGTAAATCAGCAGCCTTGACCTGGGAGCTACAAAGCAGCTTCTGTTTTGGGGCATTCTGGGTAACAGCATGCAAATGAGCCTTTTCATACAGTGCAAAAAAAAAATCTAGTAAGCAGTTCTGCAGCCCTTTTTTGGGAGCACAATTCCCATATATCAGTCAAGGAGAGATTTGGCCTGGGGGTACGGTACTTATAGTAACACTGGAAGCTCAATGACTATTTTAGATGTCACTGCAGAAATGTAAATCCATCACCTAATATAATATAACAGGCGGGAAAGTAAAACCTTAGGAAAAAATGACTTAGTATAACAAAAATGTAGTTGTCGGCCATTTGCATTCTGATGCAATGTTATGAATCACTGATTTAGGGCTCATTCACACGTGAGGTTTGGGGGTGGTAAAACACCAACCGCTACCCCATTTAGCTGTGCCCAGGACTTACACATGCCACGGCAGGAATGATACTCCCTGTCACTTATGGCAGGCATTATGCCAGCTGATGGCGGTCCATTCAACTGAATGGGGGCGCTCTGTAAGCTTGTGGTTGCAGCGTAGTTTACATCTACTTGTAGGCAGGTTGCCTACTGTGGGTTATCTAGCTAGCCTTGGCTGCCCAAGTCAGAGGAAAGGGTTAATGTTTTACCACCTTCTCTGGGCAAGTTCGCAGGCTTTTTGGGGTCCAGCCTCTCTTCCCATGCATTATAAAAGAGAGGGGGAGTCCGGGTCCTTGGGGGGCAGAAACAATCCAAGAAGAAGAGGCTCGCTGGAACCTGTTGCCCACTTCAGGGAATGCCGGCTCCTCGGGACATCATCATTATGGATGCTGCCTTTCTGGACTTTCCAACTATGGAGTCTACCCTTAAGGACTCTACCTGTGCAGGTATGCTGTGGCAGCAACAGCTAGTGATAGTTAGAGAAAGGATGTTTTACACTGCTGCAAGTGTATACCAAGTTTCAGTAAAGTTGTTTCAACTTTCAACTGCTTTGAGTCTGGTCTGAAGTTTTTCAAAGGGGTGCATGTTGGGTTCTGGCATATCTCAAAGAACCAGAGTCTGTAGAGTAGTATGGGGTATGCGTAACATCACTACAAAGGGTTAAGTCGGCAAGGAAGTACCATATAAGCCAAGTTTTTCAGCACATTTTATGTGCTGAAAAAGGCCCCCCTCGGCTTATACTCGAGTCAGTGTCCCGCAGCCTCTGTGGGTGGTCTGAAGAGATGAGTAGTTTCACATTGCACAGAGCGTGCTGCTTCTAAGAGCCGCTCTGTGCATGAAACTGGGAGCTAATTATACTGGAATGCAGAGAGAGAGCTGTCAGATTTTCAACTTGATGTCGGGAGGTGGGGGAATGCGTGGGTGTTAGCTGTTCAGTCCCGCCCACCTCCGATCTCAGTGAAGATCTGACAGCTCTCTCTCTGCATTCTCTACATTCCAATGTAATTAGCTCACAGTTCCATGCACAGAGCGGCTCTTAGAAGCAGCATGCTCTGTGCATTGTGAATCTACCATACTCATCTCTTCTGCCAGTGCCAGCCAGTATCATCCAGTGCTAATCAGTGCCACCTGCAAGTACCATCCAGGGCAGGTGGTGGCAGGTAGTAATGGCTACAATACCTCTGTTCTGGCTACAATCCCTGTGTAATGGCTGAGTCCCTGTGTTCTGGCTACAATACCTGTGTTCTGCCTCCAATCCCTGTGTAATGGCTGAGTCCCTGTGTTCTGGCTACAATACCTGTGTTCTGGCTACAATACCTGTGTAATGGCTGAGTCCCTGTGTAATGTCTACGCCCCTGTGTAATGGCTACAATACCTGTGTAATGGCTACAATACCTGTATTCTGGCTACAATACCTGTGTTCCAGCTACAATCCCTGTGTAATGGCTGAGTCTCTGTGTTCTGGCTACAATACCTGTGCTCTGGCTACAATACCTGTGTAATGGCTGAGTCCCTGTGTAATGGCTACAATACCTGTGTTCTGGCAACAATACCTGTGTAATGGCTACAATACCTGTGTAATGGCTCCCTGTCCCTGTGTTCTGGCTGTTGCATTACCCACCCTAGACTTATACTCGGGTCAATAACTTTTCCCAGTTTTTTGTGGTAAAATTAGGTGCCTCTGCTTATATTTGGGTCGGCTTGTACTCGAGTATATACGGTAGTTGCCATGGGTAACCAAAGTGAAGAACACACTACAAGCAACTTGGTAGGGCGACGGGTCCTTCGGTAACGAGAGGGTCGGTGCAGTAGACCCTGCCACAAAGTTTAACCCTTCCTGCCTGCCTTGGCATCCCTTTAACCGCTTCTGGGCCGCCCACTGCACATTTAATGCGGCAGGGCAGCCCGGCTGCAAGAAACAATGTGCCTGTACGTTGTTTCCTCTTCCTGGGTCTGGGGTGCACGTGCCGCCAGAGACCCACTCTTGCCATGATTGAACACCCGTAAATGTTCGCTGGAGAGGCAGAATGGCGGTCTGCCTGTGTATACAAGGCAGGCTGCCATTTTGTCATAGAGGGAGAGAGAGATCTTGTGTTCCTGCTAATCAGGAACACAGATCTCTCTCTTCCTCCAGTCAGTCCACCCCCACACAGTTAGAATGCACTCCCTATGAGCACACTTAACCCTTTGATCGCTCCCTGATGTTAACCCCTTCCCTGCCAGTGTCATTTATACAGTGACAGAGCATTTTTTTTAACACTGATCACTGTATTGGTGTCACTGGTCCCCAAAAAGTGTCACTTAGTGTTCGATTTGTCTGCCACAGTCCTGCTAAAAATCACTGATCGCCACCATTACTAGTACAAATAAAAATAAAAATGCCATAAAAATATTCCATAGTTTGTAGACGCGATCATTTTTGCCCAAACCAATCAATATATACGCTTATTGGAATTTTTTTTACCAAAAATATGTAGCAGAATATATATTGGCCTAAATTGATGAAGACTTTTTTTAAATGTTTTTGTTGGATGTGTTTTATAGCAGAAAGTAAAAAATATTGTTATTTTTTCAAAATTGTCGCTTTTTTTGTTTATAACGCAAAAAAATAAAGCCACAGAGGTGATCAAATACCACCAAAAGAAAGCTCTATTTGTGGGAAAAAAGGACGTCAATTTTGTTTGGGTACAATGTCGCACGACAGCGCAATTTTCAGTTAAAGTGACGCAGTCAGGGCCGCTGATAAGGCAGTACAACTGGTCCTGTTGTACTGGGCCCAGGCCTTATTGGCTAAACAGGGGGGCCCGAGCAGCTTAATTAATTTCTCCCAAAATGAATACATTAATTTTACTGGACCACACCCGGCTACTACTTGCTTACCAGGGCCTAAATTACATTTCCCTGGGCCCCATCATGTCAACAGAGGGGCCCAGGAGGTGGAAGCAGAGAAGGGGCTTTTTTTTTCATTTTTGGGGCTTCAGTGTCGCTGTTGTGCTGCACCTCAGGGGGGCCCCATCAGAAAGACTGTACAGGGCCCCATGATTTCTAACAGCAGCCCTGGATGCAGTGCTGCATCGCAAAACATGGCCTGGTCAGACAGGCGGTAAGACCTTCCGGGGCTGAAGTGGTTTAACAGTTCAGAAACCCAGGAAGTGAAGGACTGGAGATCTTGTGCCCACTGTGGTTGGCACCACAGTGGTCACATGATCAGATCTTGTGCCCACTGTGGTTGGCATGACAGTGGTCACATGATCCGAAGTTGGTGCTGCCGGCTACCAATCGTTAGTGCGGACTGAGAGCTGTCCTTGACAAGTGGGTTTCTGTGCTGGGAGTATGCAGAAGAAATACCGGGCACCCAGTGACGCATTAGACCACCCTTTTGCCGCCACACAGAAGTGTTATGCGGGCGGCAACAGATTAAAAAATTATTTTGATGTGTTTCAAGTTGTCAGGTTCACATTCCTTCTTTAGAAAGGTTGTAATGCCTTGGATTTATAAAAAGCCCTATTCTAAGTATTCAAACAACCTACATTCTAAATTTAGCCGAGGGAAAATAGTTTACATTTACACCATCGCCGGCTTTGCTGTTGATAAAGAGTACAGTTGGTTAGTCAGCAGCTTCATTTCCACATCGCTGACACTCCGAGGACGACAGATCACATCTGAGTCACGCCGGATGTGCCTAACTGAATCTGCCACTTCTGTGTGTTATTAAAGGTACCCCGGAGTCAGACATGGAAATGGAACATTGAAACGGACCCTGGGGGGCACCATCTACCCATCGAACGTCTCTAATTCTCATGGTGGCATTCCCTTGACTGCCTCATTAGTCAAATCCCTAAAGTTGCTTGCAGCGCCTTTAAAGTGACACTAATCTCTGGTTTCAAAAAGAAAATCCTATTCCAGTATGTATTCCTAAACCAAGAAAAAATTGTGCAAAAAGTGTCATTAGAAAATAAAAGGAAATAATCTCAGCTGTAGTCACAGTATGTCCACATAAACAATACACATATTATTCAATGTGTTGTGCTATCAATATGAAATGCATAAATTCAGCTTTACCCCTTGATAATGTTCTTTTTAACGAAACACGTCGGGAGGAGCTACTGCGGCGACCCTATTCCACCCGCCGGGTGTCTGCATGTGTTTCATTGTATTATATGCGTCTGAATCTGGATACATTTGTTCAGTTACCATTTGTATTGCAAACCTCTATTGTCTGCAAATACTTAGTAAAAGAGATTAAACATAACTTTATTGCTATTACAAGGGGTGAACAGGCCCCTTTGGGCAGTGACAGGTACAGTTAAGTACTTGCCGACCACCCGCTGCAGCGTGACGGCGGCAACATGGCTCGTTATCGCGAACCGGCGTCACCTGACGGCAGCCATGATAACTAGTATTGTGAGCGCGCGCGTGCCGCCGGGGGCGTGCTCGCGCACTCACTGTGTTTCGGGGGGAGCAAGGAGGGGGTAGGGCGGACTCGATCGCCGCCGGCTACCCGCGATGGCCCCCCGCACTGAGGGAACGGAGGTCCATGTATGTAAACATGGATCTCCATTCTGACAGAGGGGGAAGGGCTGTGATCACAGGCTTCCTGTATATGGAAGCCGTGATCACTCCCCTCCCCCTGCCAGCCCAGCCCCTATACAGTTAGAACACACTGAGGGAACACAGTTAACCCTTAGAGTGCCCCCTCCAGGTTAACCCCATTGACTGCCAATGGCATTTACACAGTCATCAGTGCATTTTTATAGCACTGATCGCTGTATAAATGCCAATGGTCCCAAAAAAGTGTCAAAATGCTCCGACATGTCCGCCGCAAAATCGCAGATCGCTGCCATTACTAGTAAAAAATAAAAACCCCAGAAATGAATTCTCATCACCCGTAAACGTGGCAACTTTTATGCAAACCAATCAATAAACGCCGATTGCGTTTTTTTTACCAAAAATATGAGGAAGAATATATATTTTTTTTGGATTTGTATTATAGCAAAAAAGTAAGAAAAATTGTTTTTTTTTTTTTGCAAAATAGTCGCTCTTTTTTTGTTTATAGCGGTGATCAGAAATGACCCAGAGGGGATCAAATACCACCAAAAGAAAGCTCTATTTGTGGAAAAAAAGGACGTAAATTTTGTTTGGGTACAATGCCGCACGACCGCGCAATTGTCAGTTAAAGCGACGCAGTGCCAAATCTCAAAAAGTGCTCTGGTCCTAAAGTGTGAAATCCTTCCGGGGCTGAAGTGGTTAAGGAGACTTCAGGGGTCTATTAGAAAAACACAGATCTGTTTAATCAACTGCTTCCCAATTGCTTGTGATCAACAGTCCTGAAAACCAGAAGTGACAAAATCTTCATTGCTTCCATCTTCATTCATCACAGAGGGGATGGGAGAACGGATGTGCACACTAGACATGTGCACCGACGGAAAAATAGTTTTTTCCCTTTTTGTTTTGTTCTGGGTTTTTTTCCGTTTTTTGGATCATGCGTTATGTAGAATAAATTCGTAAAAAATTTGAATTTGGTACATTTCATTTGTATAGATGTGGTATTCGTTATTTTGGTAATTCGTAAATACGGAGAAATTTGAATTCGGTACGTTCCATTCATATAGATGCGGTATTCGTAATTTCAAAAATGCATAAATTCTGATAAATTCGTATTCATTACGTTCACTAACAGGCAGCCAAATAAAGGAAATTCCAATACCTATATTTTAATAGTTTATAACTATTATTATCGTTTTTATCAATATTATTATTATTCATGAATAATAATAAAAAAAAAAACTATAATAATTATTAAGCATTTGTTACGTTCGTTAACAGCCAAATTTGAAAAGAAAATCCAATACTTATAATTTAATAGTTTATAACTATTATTATAGTTTTTATTATTAATAAATAAGAATAACAATAAAAACTATAATAATGGTTAATAAACTTAATAATTTAATTACAATAGAAATGATCCTTTGTTCTTTCGAATTTTTGTTATTATTTTCCAATTTCGGATTTTCATTCTTTTCGAAAATATGATTTCGGAAAAATTTGTCAAGCGGTTTTTCGTTAATTCGGATGTTTCCGAATTAACAAATATGACAAATTTTGACGGAAAACCAATTCGGAACTAAACAAATTGCACATGTCTAGTGCACACTGATTGCCCTCTCAGCACAGAACCTCAGAGCCCCATAAATGCATATGTGCAGCAGCTCGGCATTGAACCCACACCCTCCTTGCTGCCCCATAGTGGATAGCACTTTCCCCTAGCAGCAAAAGGGTCGCTGGTTTGAATCCCAACCATGACACTACCTGTCTGGAGTTTTTATGTTCTCCCTGTGCCTGCGTGGGTTTCCTCCCACACTCCAAAGACATGCTAGTAGGTTAACTGGTTCCTGTCTAAATTGGCCCTAGTATGTGTATGAATGTGAGCTAGAGACCTTAGATTGTAAGCTCCTTGAGGGTAGGGACTGATGTGAATGTACAATGTGTATGTAAAGTGCTGTGTAAATTGATGTCACTCTAAAAGTACCTGAAATAAATAAATTAATAAAAATATATGTGATACACACTCATAAAGGGGTTAAAAAGCCATCTGTAGACAAACCATTTGCCCCCAAAAAAGTTATTTTACTTCGGCCACCAATGCTTCTCAGGGACATGGGTGAAATAATCATGCCTCCTGGCAGAGCTTATAGGCAGATGCAGTTTACTTTGTCCACTGCAGGTGGCGCTCATCTGCAGGTGCTCTGAAGCTGGAGAGGAAGTCAGGAGGAACCTAGTTCCTCTATGGCTTCCTGGGGAAACAATCCAGTTGGATGCTGTTGCCGCAGATGACTCTGGCAGCCATCTTGGGTCAGGCAAAGCCTATTTAGGGCAATGGCTCCCAGGTTTGGTGCACGTTTATGTGTGTGGGTAGTGCAGGGAAAGGTACCCTGCCTTTGAGGGACCGTACTAATGGTAGGCAAAGGTCCCTGACAAGGAGGGAAAGCGGTGGGTTGCATCTCTTCTGGACATCTTCCCGATTGGGCACGAAATGGCCAGGCTGCATTCAGCCCCTCTCTACAGTCGCTGTCATTCTGGCTGGAACCCGCTCTGTTCACGTTACTGTAACCATGAGGGCACCTGGTTGGGCAGTCTTCCCATCAGGATTTTTGTAAAGTGTTGCAGCATCGCTTCAATACAAGTTTATTATTGCACCTGACTGTGTGAATTATTGCTGCAGCACCACGCTGCAACCCCCACCTACAATCTGGAAGCACCAAATTATATACCATATACAATATCTCACAAAAGTGAGTACACCAGCGGTTTAGACATTAATGGCTGTGTGTTGAGTTATTTTGAGGGGACAGCAAATTTACACTGTTATACAAGCTGTACACTCACTACTTTACATTGTAGCAAAGTGTCATTTCTTCAGTGTTGTCACATGAAAAGATAGAATCAAATATTTACACAAATGTGAGGGGTGTACTCACTTTTGTTAGATACTGTATATGGTATTCCCTTTATCATATCACACTACCTTTGCATTCATTTGCCCACTGTGTTAGAGGATTTCTGCATTAATGCATAAAAAATATTACAATGAAAATCATGAAGTCATTTAAAGATATGTGATGAAGTATAAACTACACGTAAAAAGAAACTCATCAAACAATGACAAATGCATGTTTCTAGAAAGCAGGAGAAGAAACAAAAAGCAAATATTTAAAATAGCAGAAGAGAAGTCACTCAGTAAGTGCAGAATAGGCAACAAGGCACAAAGCAATTGCTGAACCGCACAGAACGCCAACACGCTTCCCGGTCTTGAAAAGAAGCATGGATGGGAAATTAGCAAATACTAGCAACAGCTTTACACAAAGCAGAGAGCTCCAACACAACAATTCCCAGGTTCAGCCTTTCACCATCCCCACCAATCCCTATCCTCCCCACTGAAAACTGAGAAAAGGTAAAAAAATAAAATGTCATAATTACCGTTCTAAATGTTCCAAAATCAATTTAACCATTTGATGTCCGGGCCAATTTTTTTTTTTATTAATTCTTTTATTTTAGTTGGTGAAGAAGCCCCCCCGGGCGGCCGGCAACACGGCACTAACATCCCCCACCCCCCGGGCAACCACCAGCGCGGCACTAACACACCCCACCCCCCTGGCAGCACGTCACTACCACCACCCCTCGAGCAGCCAGCGGCGCGGCACTAACACCACCCCCCCCCCCCGCTGTCTGCCGGTTGGTCTGTCACTTACTTGATCAAGGTGCCGGGCGTCCTCTCCTCGAGTGGCTTCCGCCATGCGATTCCTCTCTCCTCCTAGGCGCTAGGCGTTGAATAGAATCGCCTGACGTTTTGGCCAATCGGGAAACAGGTCTCACAACCTGCTTCATCATTGGCAGGGAAGATATTTAGGGGTTGATTTACTAAAGCTTAAAAGTGCAAAATTTGGTGCAGCTCCACACAGAAACCAATCAGCTTCAAGGTTTTATTGTCAAAGCTTGGATTGGACAAGCTGAGGTTAGAAGCTGATTGGCTACCAGCTGCACCAGTTTTTGCACTCTCCAGCTTTAGTAAATGAACCCCTTAGTGTGAAAATTCATTCGTTATCTTCACATAACTGGGTGACAAGCCCACCCCTTTTTGAAGCCTATTAGAACCTCTAGTTCTAATCACGTGCTTCAAAACCCCCCCTCCCCCCCAATTGTAATCCATTAAACCATAGTCTGGCGCCCTGCATGTAGATCAGGGGGCTGAGCACATGGATTGGGGGGGCGGCGCCCGTGCACCCCTAATGGACGGGCCGCCACTGGATACAAGTAGGAAGGTATGAAATATTTTTTTAAAAATATATATTTTTAGGTATCCTCTGAAAATGGGAACGCATAGCAAACATTTAATGAGGTTATCCAGAATTTGAACACAAAAAAGTGGAACTGCACTTTAAAGCTTACAGCCACTCAGAAGGAAGGTGAATAATTCTATTGGCTGATGTAGTGTGATATCTGTGTGCCATGCATTCAGGTTTATTTGAAGCAGCAGATATGATGTCACTCATGTTGTTTATCCTTCTATTTCCCGATCCGATAACCATGTTGCTGCATGAGCTTTGCTTTGGTGGCTGTCCAGAAGATGCTGAGCGCATGCAAACAGCGCTATTTGGGAAAGCAAATAAAAAAGGTTTTCTTTATTTTACTGCATTATCTCTGCAGGGACGAAAAAGAGAGAGAAAAATTGATCTTTCTGGTTTGCAAATAGGGAGAAAAACAAAGAACATTTTCCTTTGCAGAACATATAGGACAAAGTGCGTCTTCAATCCCAAAACAAGAATTTAATATTTGGTCCCATATGGTCTATTAACCACTTACCGCCGGGGGGACGTCCATGAACGTCCTCGGGTTTCAGTGATTATACCGGGAAGATGTCTGCACCTATAGGCGTCATTTCGGTATGTATCTCTTCAGCCGGCAATTCCCTTTCAGGCAGAAGTAATCAGAGTGGCTAATTAGTCACTTGATCACTTCTGCGGGTGGCAGAATGGGTCCCACCCCCCTCCCTCAGCCGCCACTGCCTTTCCCCGGGCTCTACCGACCCATTGTGGAGGCCGGGAGCGATGCAGCGATGGCTACCCTGTACAGTCAGAGAGGAACTGACGTCATTCCTCTCACTTTGTAACCCCGGAAACCAGGAGCAATGAGTACTTTGTTACTTCCGGTTCTGACTCTTTGTTTATCTGGCCGCCAACAGCCAGGAAACAGCCGATCAGATCGGATTGAAGGGCAGTCAGGTGTAAACGGACAGGCGGATTGTTTACACCAGCCATTCTTAGAGCAGAGCAGGCTGTGTTCATGTCCGCTCTGCATAATCTGAGTGGAGATGGACCTGTCATCTGCCCAAGCTGAGCGGACATGGAGCTGCCATCTGCCCAAGTTGAGCGGACATGGAGCTGCTATCTGCCCAAGCTGAGCGGACATGGAGCTGTCATCTGCCTAAGCTGAGCGGACATGGACCTGTCATCTGCCCAAGCTGAGCAGACATGGGTCTGTCACCTGCCCAAGCTGAGCGGACATGGAGTTGTCATCTGCCCAAGCTGAGCGGACATGGAGCTGTCATCTGCCCAATCTGAGCAGACATGGGTCTGTCACCTGCCCAAGCTGAGCGGACATGGACCTGTTATCTGCCCAAGCTGAGCAGACATGGGTCTGTCACCTGCCCAAGCTGAGCAGACATGGGTCTGTCATCTGCCCAAGCTGAGCGCACATGGAGTTGACATCTGACCAAGCTGAGCGGACATGGGTCTGTCATCTGCCCAAGCTGAGCGGACATGGGTCTGTCATCTGCCCAAGCTGAGCGGATGTGAACCTGTCATCTTCCCAAGCTGAGCAGAGATGGACCTGTCATCTGCCCAAGCTGAGCGGACAGGACCTGTCATCTGTGAGCGGACATGGACCTGTCATCTGCCCAAGCTGAGCGGACATGGGTCTGTAATCTGCCCAAGCTGAGCGGACATGGAGCTGTCATCTGCCCAAGCTGAGGGGACATGGACCTGTCATCTGCCCAAGCTGAGCAGACATGGACCTGTCATCTGTCCAAGCTGAGTGGACATGGACCTGTCATCTGTCCAAGCTGAGCAGAGATGGACCTGTCATCTGCCCAAGCTGAGCAGACATGGACCTGTCATCTGCCCAAGCTGAGCGGACATGGACCTGTCATCTGCCCAAGCTGAGCAGACATGGACCTGTCATCTGCCCAAGCTGAGCGGACATGGACCTGTCATCTGCCCAGGCTGAGTGGACATGGACCTGTCATCTGCCCAAGCTGAGCAGACATGGACCTGTCATCTGCCCAAGCTGAGCAGACATGGACCTGTCATCTGCCCAAGCTGAGTGGACATGGACCTGTCATCTGCCCAAGCTGAGCGGACATGGACCTGTGTTCTGCCCAAGCCGAACGGACATGGACCTTTCATCTGCCCAAGCTGAGCGGACATGGACCTGTCATCTTCCCACTCTGTTCAGCGGGGTATCAGGGGACAGATCCCCGCTGAACAAGCGGTTTCTGCCCCATGTAAAAGAAGCCTTCATAACAAAAAGCAACACAGGCAGGTTAAGATCATCAGTGTTATGATAACACACAGGCAGCAGGCACTCTATCATGGCTCTGGCTGGCTTTGTCACAGTGTGTCACACATGACATGGCTGTTGGGTGCTGACCTTATTAACTTATGACCTATAAGTTAACAAAATTTGCACCGTACAGCCATATCATGTGACAGACTGTGACAGAGAACCTGCTGATTGCTGTGCCGTCTGATTGTTATGATATAGATACCATCTATGTGTCATGCACAGTAATGTGTTGCATACAGTGCAATGCAGTATATATAGTATTCACCTGAATCCAGTGGTGTATTTAGGTTTTGTGCTGCCCTAGGCCTGACTAAACTCATGTCCATCCGTCCGCCCCCCCCCACAGTTGCGGAACGCCGGCTGCCCACACAACAACTCATTGTTTGGGGTCTGCCGCCTGGGCCTTTTGGGACGCCGGGACCCCTAAATATGTATGGGCTGCCCCCTCTGATGTTGGCCCTGCCTGTATTATCATACTGGCAGCACTAAAAGTGCAAGCCGGCGGGGACTCTTTTCGTGCTGCCCCCCTGCAAAGTGCCGCCCTAGGCCTGGGCCTTGTTGGCCTAGGCCAAGATACAGCGTTGCCTGAATCACCCCTGTGCTGAAGCCGCCACAATCTGCTTCCCCTTAGCTCCTGGACCCTGTGTCTGCTGCCTCTGCCTGCCCCTGCCGTCGCCCGCCTCACAGCCTCTCACTTTCTGTCTCGGGCCCTACTACTGACTGGGGAGTGGACGAAGATTACTCCACCAGGGAAGGAAATAGCCAGGTGGCCGAAACTTGAGCCAAGAAAGGCCCCAGAACATACTAGAACAGCGTGGAATAGAAATGTGCTTGAGAATAAAAAAAAGTCCCTCCACTCCCACCAGCACATCATCAGAGAGGGGCCCAGAAAATGGAAATAATACACCCCCCTAAGGTAGTAGGAGCGGTACAGTGGGGATGTAATTTAGAAAGGCAGTTTTTTTTAATTCTGCGCTGACTGTCTTTGAGGTTGCCCGGTTCCACCCTCTGCTGAGCTGAGAACACTGGGGCCGGTACAACAGGGCCGGTTGTACTGGCTTATCAGTGGCCCTAGGCACAAGCATGCATGTTTGTCATAGTTGGATGTGCACTTTTGCACCATAGTTGTCCATTAGAATCCTTCAGTGCTCAGATCAAGCATTGCGGTGTGTTAAATAAAAAATATAATAATGCCCAGCGCACATTAATTATACTATTTAACGTGTCACAGCCTTATGGTTTATCACTTTTAATATGCAAAAAACAAAAATACAAAATATTACTATATTATTATACAGGATTTATATAGCGCCAGCAGTTTGCGCAGCGCTTTACAGAGTAAAAAAAAATAATAATAATTAGAAGCAATAAATTATACAACAAATGTAATAGTTTAATTCATAAAATGACATTAAATCAAGCTTTAGGCACCACAGCATTGTGTAGTATGCACAGGTACTATATGTACAGTTTGTAGTATGCTCATGAATATATATATTGTAGGGGGGATTTACTAAAACTGGAGAGTGCAAAATCTGGTGCAGCTCTGCATGGTAGCCAATCAGCTTCTAACTTAAGCTTGTTTAAGCTGCCCTATGTAAAAATGCAACAAATCTTGCTTTTTTCAATGTGAACTGAACTAATAGGACATAAGGCAAACTAACGTTTCTGTGTATCAAGATTGTGCAAGGAAAGGCTGCCCGGCACAGCCCAACACATATGGTGTGAATTAGTGCTGGTTCACACAGGGGCGGCTTCAAAGTCACCCGATTCTCATCCGACTTTGAAGCCGCCCTGTACAGCATGACTTCAGCACGGCTTGCAAAGGACTTCTGTATAGAAGTCAATCCAAGTCACTCTGAAGTCGCCCCAGAAAGGTACAGGAACCTTTTTTTAAGTCGGAGTGACTTGAGTCGCTCCTATTAGAACGGTTCCATTGTACTGCATGGAGCGCGACTTGTCAGGCGACTAGGTCACTTGACAAGTCGCCCCTGTGTGAACTGGCAGTAAGTTCTAAATGTTTGTATTGATGAGAAAATATTAGAAAAAAATTAAATTTACTTATAAAAATAAAAAGGGGAATGTATGTCTGAACAAAAAGAAAATGAAAACTATGGTTCAACAAAAATATAATGAACAACAGAAAGCAGAGAATGTCATGCATAAAATTCAACTCCACATAAAACTAAAATTGAAAATAAAAATGCTACAATAATTTTTTAGAGGCAAATAAAAATCAATAACTATGTTAAGCAAAGGTAAAATATCAGCTTGATAATCAAACTGTTGATAATAATAAATATGATAACCTGATAATAAATAATGAAAGGCAAAAATAAAAAAAACAGTTTCTGTTTTATGGATTATAAAATATCGAGTCACTCACTAATTTTGACAAAAACACAATTAGGGGTTGATTTACTAAAGCTTGAAATTTGGTGCAGCTCCACACAGAAACCAATCAGCTTCAAGGTTTTATTGTCAAAGCTTGAGGTTAGAAGCTGATTGGCTAGCATGCACAGCTGCACCGGTTTTTGCACTCTCCAGCTTTAGTAAATCAGCGTGTCAATTAAAATCAGTTTTAAGAAATATTTTAAGAAACCGAATACCCTCTGCATGAAATAATTTAATTGCCCATTAAAAAAAAGTAATAAAAAACAATTAAAACCAGAAACACAAAAGAAGCAACGAAAAAGTCAACTATTGCAGCTAGTTAATTAAAGACGAAATATTGACTTTAGTTTGTGTTGACTTCAAATACTGCATCACACTCAGGGGAATTTTTAGAAAACATATTTATCTCAAACTTGTTTGGCAATTGAAAATGAAAATGAGCTCTGCAGTCGTAAACAGGCCCCTGTGTGTAGAGTTTAATAACCCCGGATAGAAGAGTCATACCCTCCAGGCAAGTAAAGCAATACATATAAAAATGATTTCACAAAATGCTTGAAAAAAAATTATCATTTTCTGAATTAGCCCTCATGTGCATTATTCTATAAGCTAGAAGAAAAAGTTAATAGAAGAGTGAATAAATTAATAAATGTTAGTATTTAAATAATTAGCAAATATACAGAATTGTTTGAAGACTAAAAGCATAAAAAATAAGTACACAAATTAAAATAAAAAATGAATGTTTTCTGAAGGGATCGTACCTTGTTAAGAGGTCATATTTCATTTCTTGGCTCCTCAAGCAGAGTGCGTTCATATTGCAGTCACCACAACAGAAGTCAGCAAGTACAATAAAAAGAACAAAAAAAAAAAGCCTTCCTAGTCACCGGCTTCCAGAAAGTGACTGCACACAAACACCCACGTCCTGCACTGTCACATCGGTGTTCTGCACAACTAGAAGCTTGTAAAGCATCCCGATTTCCAACAAATGAAAATCAATTCATTTATAACGGATAACCAGGGAACAGGGTGGATAAAAATCAATGATTTTTTTTTTTATTTAAATCTGATTTTTTTGATTGAAATCGATTTTTTATCAAATTTATTTTAATAAAATGCTTTTAAAGTAAAAATCTATCCAAAGATAGTTTTCTATTTAGGATACATTAATAATTCCGTTTATTCAGCATGAAATTGAGCTTAGTTATGTAGCATGAGGCTGTATATTCTGCAATATTTACATTTTTTGGTAAACTCATTCAATGAATCTAAGCTCTGCAAGCTGAGATAACATGCACTGCATTGATGCATTCACACAATTTCACACTAACCGTGAGATAAAACAAAGTTCAGGAATATTCCTTTATCCCATTGTTTTGCAAATCTGTGTACACTGCAAACTGTATGATTGAATTGGTTCTGTTATCACTGTTTTACTAACCTGCCAACTTATTATTCTAAATAGGGAACCTTCATTTTGTTTGCAAATATTAAAGATTCTAACTACCAGAAAGAATAAGTCCTTACATTTAAAGAGCACCTGTCATTTCAGATCCATCATGGCAGCGCCTGTTAGCGGGCATCCACTCACCTACTGCCGCCACGTCCCTCACCTTGTGTCACTGCCGCATCACCAGCCCTCCCATTAAAGTGAATGGGACTGTCGGTGAGTCAACAGCGGGTCAGAGGAGGAGCCTCTGTGGGTCAGAGATGACAGCTGCTCTTTAAAAATTGTGATTTAAATCAAGCCTTTTTACTAGTGATTTAAATCAAATCCACCCTGCCAGGGAACCTGTGAACGGGTAGAATAATCCGACTGGGTTCCATAATTTACACAGAGTGAAAACAATTTGCTAAAGCCATAGTGCAGCCAATAATTTACTCTACAAGGATCCGGCTTTATCTTCCTCTTTAATTAACAGACAGTGTGCAACCAGTGGCTCAGACATTATAAATGAGTAAAACATCTGGACAAAAAATATGCTTACATTTATTTCACGCATTTAGAAATAAGTTTTTTTTTAATTGCTCAAAGGTCATTTTTCAACCCAATGCACTTGCATTGCTGCATGCCACAGCACATGGCAACACAAAGTAGTGCATTTGCAGGCATTAAAACAAGTGTTCGGTTCAGTTTTAAGCGTGGTATGGTATGGTTGCAGCCTGTTCATTTTTATTGGACTGCCTTTTTTTTTTTTTATATAATTTTTTTTTTTTTTTTTTTGGAAAATTCCTTGAATTGAAGTTTTACAGTTGAAAATACACAAAAAACAGGTGCTCAAAACAGTCCAGTGAAGACAGCTCAACAAAAACCACAAAAAAAAGGGGGAAAAGACAAAAAGTAGCAGTACAGCACACTAAAAAGATTCAAATTTACATTGCCAATGAGGACAGTCAAATAAACCATTTTGCCAGGATCGTCTCAACCGAATGTTTTGCTGTCTCCCTGGTGCCAGGGTTCGGCACGTGGTGGACCGGGTTGATAAATTACTGGGAGGGGCTGGGCATGACCCAGCTGTCTTGGTCCACGTTGGAACCAATGACAGAATATATGGAAGGTGGAGGCTCCTTAAGAAACAATTTAAAGAATTAGGCTGCAAGTTGAAGGGAAGGACCTCCAAGGCAATATTCTCTGAAATATTGCCTGTGCCATGCGCAACACAGGAATGGCAGGGGGAGATTAGAGCCCTGAATGCATGGCTAAAGACCTGGTGTAAGGAGGAGGGCTTTGGGTTTTTAGAGCACTGGGCTGACTTTTCATTGGGGTGCAACTTATATGCTAAAGATGATTTGCACCTAAATGGAAGGGGGTCTGTTGTGCTGGGGGAGAGGTTTATGGGAAGGCTGGAGGAGTATTTAAACTAGGATTGAGGGGGGAGGGTTGCATAAGGAGAACTATGATTTGATTGGTATAGCTGAATCTTGGCTTCATTCTTCACATGACTGGGCTATTAATACTCCAGGCTATGCTCTCTTTTGGAAAGACAGGGTAAAACGAAAGGGTTGGGGTGTCTGTCTCTATGTGAGAAGTGTTCTCAAAGCGAGTGTGAATGAGGACCTAGTTGATGGAGAGTGTGATGAGTCTGAAGCATTATGGGTAGATTTGCATATGGATGTGCACACTACAAAGGTATCATTGGAGTTTGTTATAGACCTCTCAGTGTTAAAGAGGAGGTCTCCTGACTCCTGACCTAAACCCTATTGAGCATCTGTGGGGCATCTTCAAATAGAAAGTGGAGGAGCGCAAGGTCTCTAACATCCACCAGCTCCGTGATGTGGTCACGGAGGAGTGGAAGAAGATTCCAGTGGTAACCTGTGAAGTTTTCGTGAACTCCATGCCCAAGAGGGTTAAGGCAGTGCTTGAAAATAATGGTGGCCACACAAAATATTGACACTTTGGGCCCAATTTGGACATTTTCACTTAGGGGTGTACTCACTTTTGTTGCCAGTGGTTTAGACATTAATGGCTGTGTGTTGAGTTATTTTGAGGGGACAGCAAATTTACACTGTTAGACCCCATACACACTATTAGATTTTCTGCAGATTTTTGTCTTCAGATTTACCAAAACCATGTAATATGAGGTCAAACCTTAGGAATTTTAATTTGTACGCAATCAGGCAGGCCCTTGCACTACATGGTTTTGGTAAATCTGAAGACAAAAATCTGCAGAAAATCTAATAGTGTGTATGGGGTCTTATACAAGCTGCACACTCACTACTCTACATTGTAGCAAAGTGTCATTTCTTCAGTGTTGTCACATGAAAAGATAGAATAAAATATTTACAAAAATCTGAGGGGTGTACTCACTTTTGTGAGATACTGTACTGTATGTATATAAAAACATGTAAATCATCATTCACAATCTACATAAAAACCAAGAAGATTTTTAGTTAAATATTATTTTAACAGCAAAAAAGTAATATAAAAAAGCTGAATTTCTAAGATGGATTAAAACGTCTAAAGCACTGAAAACAAAAGAGAAAAATAGTGATGTAAGGACTTTTCTAAATATAACTCCCTAATGTTCCCTATTATAGCCAAGAATTCTGAGCATCTAAAATTGTGTCACACTTGTGAATTTTGTGCAGAAGTTCGGGCGAATAACCTTTACACATGAAATGTCTTTATTTTTATACAAGGCGTTTCAACACAGTGGAAAATATTTGAACTTTATATACATGTCCTAATAGTAATGATTGCTCCCAGGAACCCGAATGTTTGATCTTCTCAGCTGGATATTTGGGTATGAATAGTCTGAGTCCGTGTTTTAGGGTACACGGCGTACACATGTACCAAACAAAGTTTTGTAACCCCAAATTTCAACATTTTAAGGAATGAAAGTTTTCAAAAACAATGTCATTTTAGCGATTGAGAGATCGCAAACAACAAACCCAACCTTTACCTTTGCTTCCTAAGGTTATG
>BLSH010532960.1:302125-316503 GCA_018402905.1 Glandirana rugosa | reverse complement strand
CCTTATAAGGACTTGAAACAAAATAGAGTGCCAATCACACTTTAACACACTTACGTAGTTACGTCACGTACAATAGAGTCGAACGTCTCGAACCTAAGTAACTTACTCAAATGGTTTTTACATTTATAACGTCTTATATGTCGGAGTACGATGTATTGATTCGAGTAAAAGTACGACTTATTGGATTTAATAATTACATAGGATTTATCTTTTGATAGAAACCTATCTAAAAATGAAGTTTTCGTAAAATAATTTTATTTTAACTACTTTTTTAACTAAATTTATTTTTTTTTAGTCTAAATTTATTTTTTTTTTTTTTTTAGCCGAACGATTTTTGAAATGTCCGGGTCCGGGTCCGTGCCACGGACACCCGAAAGTTCGGTACGGACCCGAACGTTACAGTCCGGGTTCGCTCAACACTATTCATTTATAACGGATAACCAGGGAACAGGGTGGATAAAAATTAATGATTTTTTTTTTTTTTTTATTTAAATCTGATTTTTTTTTATTTAAATCAATTTTTTCATCAATTTTATTTTAATAAAATGCTTTTGAAGTAAAAATCTATCCAAAGATAGTTTTCTATTTAGGATACATTAATAATTTAGGTTATTCAGCATGAAAATGAGCTTAGTTATGTAGCATGAGGCTGTATATTCTGCAATATTTACATTTTTGGTAAACTCATTCAATGAATCCAAGCTCTGCAAGCTGAGATAACATGCACTGCATTGATGCATTCACACAATTTCACACTAACCGTGAGATAAAACAAAGTTCAGGAATATTCCTTTATCCCATTGTTTTGCAAATCTATGTACACTGCAAACTGTATGATTGAATTGGTTCTGATATCGCTGTTTTACTAACCGGACAACTTATTATTCTAAATATGGAACCTTCATTTTGTTTGCAAATATTAAAGATTCTAACTACCAGCAAGAATAAGTCATTACATTTAAAGAGCACCTGTCATTTCAGATCCATCATGGCAGCGCCTGTTAGCGGGCATCCACTCACCTGCTGCCGCCACGTCCCTAACCTTGTGTCACTGCCGCATCACCAGCCGTCCCATTAAAGTGAATGGGACTGTCGGTGAGTCAACAGCGGGTCAGAGGAGGAGCCTCTGTGGGACAGAGATGACAGCTGCTCTTTAAAAATTGTGATTTAAATCAAGCCTTTTTACTAGTGATTTAAATCAAATCCACCCTGCCAGAGAACCTGTGAACGGGTAGAATAATCCGAACGGGTAGAATAATCCGACTGGGTTCCATAATTTACATAGAGTGAAAACAATTTGCTAAAGCCATAGTGCAGCCATTAATTTACTCTACAAGGATCCGGCTTTATCTCCCTCTTTAATTAACAGACAGTTTGCAACCAGTGGCTCAGACATGCACTATAAATGAGTAAAACATCTGGACAAAAAATATGCTTACATTTATTTCACACATTTAGAAATACGTTTTTTTTTTAATTGCTCAAAGGTAATTTTTCAACCCAATGCACTTGCATTGCTGCATGCCACAGCACATGGCAACACAAAGTAGTGCATTTGCAGGCATTAAAACAAGTGTTCGGTTCAGTTTTAAGCATGGTATGGTATGGTTGCAGCCTGTTCATTTTGATTGGACTGCCTTTTTTTTTTTTATATAATTTTTTTTTTTTTTGGAAAATTCCTTGTATTGAAGTTTTACAGTTGAAAATACACAAAAAACAGGTGCTCAAAACAGTCCAGTGAAGACAGCTCAACAAAAAACCACAAAAAAAAGGGGGAAAAGACAAAAAGTAGCAGTACAGCACACTAAAAAGATTCAAATTTACATTGCCAATGAGGACAGTCAAATAAACCATTTTGCCAGGATCGCCTCAACCGAATGTTTTGCTGTCTCCCTGGTGCCAGGGTTCGGCACGTGGTGGAACGGGTTGATAAATTATTGGGAGGGGCTGGGCATGACCCAGCTGTCTTGGTCCACGTTGGAACCAATGACAGAATTTATGGAAGGTGGAGGCTCCTTAAGAAACAATTTAAAGAATTAGGCTGCAAGTTGAAGAGAAGGACCTCCAAGGCAATATTCTCTGAAATATTGCCTGTGCCATGCGCAACACAGGAATGGCAGGGGGAGATTAGAGCCCTGAATGCATGGCTAAAGACCTGGTGTAAGGTTTTAGAGCACTGGGCTGACTTTTCATTGGGGTGCAACCTATATGCTAAAGATGGTTTGCACCTAAATGGAAGGGGGTCTGTTGTGCTGGGGGAGAGGTTTATGGGAAGGCAGGAGGAGTATTTAAACTAGGATTGAGGGGGGAGGGTTGCATAAGAAGAACTATGATTTGATTGGTATAGCTGAATCTTGGCTTCATTCTTCACATGACTGGGCTATTAATACTCCAGGCTATGCTCTCTTTTGGAAAGACAGGGTAAAACGAAAGGGTTGGGGTGTCTGTCTCTATGTGAGAAGTGTTCTCAAAGCGAGTGTGAATGAGGACCTAGTTGATGGAGAGTGTGATGAGTCTGAAGCATTATGGGTAGATTTGCATATGGATGTGCACACTACAAAGGTATCATTGGAGTTTGTTATAGACCTCTCAGTGTTAAAGAGGAGGTCTCCTGACTCCTGACCTAAACCCTATTGAGCATCTGTGGGGCATCTTCAAATAGAAAATGGAGGAGCGCAAGGTCTCTAACATCCACCAGCTCCGTGGTGTCGTCATGGAGGAGTGGAAGAAGATTCCAGTGGTAACCTGTGAAGTTCTCGTGAACTCCATGCCCAAGAGGGTTAAGGCAGTGCTTGAAAATAATGGTGACCACACAAAATATTGACACTTTGGGCCCAATTTGGACATTTTCACTTAGGGGTGTACTCACTTTTGTTGCCAGCGGTTTAAACATTAATGGCTGTGTGTTGAGTTATTTTGAGGGGACATCAAATTTACACTGTTAGACCCCATACACACAATTAGATTTTCTGCTGATTTTTGTTTTCAGATTTACCAAAACCATGTAATATGAGGTCAAACCTTAGGCATTTTAATTTGTATGCAATCAGGCAGACCCTTGCACTACATGGTTTTGGTAAATCTGAAGACAAAAATCTGCAGAAAATCTAATAGTGTGTATACAAGCTGTACACTCACTACTTTACATTGTAGCAAAGTGTCATTTCTTCAGTGTTGTCACATGAAAAGATAGAATTAAATATTTACAAAAATCTGAGGGTGTACTCACTTTTGTGAGATACTGTACTGTATGTATATAAAAATATGTAAATCATCATTCACAATCTACATAAAAGCCAAGAAGATTTTTAGTTAAATATTATTTTAACAGCAAAAAAGTTATATAAAAAAGCTGAATTTCTAAGATGGCTTAAAACGCCTAAAGCACTGAAAACAAAAGAGAAAAATAGTGATGTAAGGACTTTTCTAAATATAACTCCCTAATGTTCCCTATTATAGCCAAGAATTCTGAGCATCTAAAATTGTGTCACACTTGTGAATTTTGTGCAGAAGTTCGGGCGAATAACCTTTACACATGAAATGTCTTTATTTTTATACAAGGCGTTTCAACACAGTGGAAAATATTTGAACTTTATATACATGTCCTAATAGTAATGATTGCTCCCAGGAACCCGAATGTTTGATCTTCTCAGCTGGATATTTGGGTATGAATAGTCTGAGTCCGTGTTTTAGGGTACACGGCGTACACATGTACCAAACAAAGTTTTGTAACCCCAAATTTCAACATTTTAAGGAATGAAAGTTTTCAAAAACAATGTCATTTTAGCGATTGAGAGATCGCAAACAACAAACCCAACCTTTACCTTTGCTTCCTAAGGTTATGAGAGCTTTCTCCAACAATTAGGAAGGGATCAGAGGTCCCTCTGAATGGCTGGTTGGAAACTTAAAAATGGCCATGCTCAGGGCTTGGCTCAATTATTGGAGAAGCTGCCTTCATTTAGCAGCTTGTGATCCCTATCAATTGTGACTACATAAGTGCAGTACAATATGGAAATGATCATTTGGGGCGCCTAGCACTGATATTTAAACAAGTATTTGAAAGAAATGCCTTCTTTGTTGTCTTAGTCCTGCAGACTTTTCTTAACCACTTCAGCCCAGGAAGGATTTCCCACCTTAGGACCAGAGCACTTTTTGTGATTTGGCACTGCGTCGTTTAACTGACAATTGCACGGTCATGCGACGTTGTATCCAAACTAAATTTGCGTCCTTTTTTTCCCACAAATAGAGCTTTCTTTTGGTGGTATTTGATCACCTCTGTGTCATTTCAATTTCGCCGTTATAAACAAAAAAAGAGCAACAATTTTGCAAAAAAAAACAATATTTCTTACTTTTTGCTAAAATACAAATACAAAAAAAATATAAAAAAACAAACGTATTCATTGGTTTTGGTGGATTTATATTCTTCCTCATATTTTTTGTAAAAAAAATTGCAATCAGCGTTTATTGATTGGTTTGCGCAAAAGTTGCCGCGTTTACAAACCATGAGAATTAATTTCTGGCGTTTTTACAATTTTTTTTTTTACTAGTAATGGTGGCGATCTGCGATTTTTATCGGGACTGCGATATTGCAGCGGACATGTCAGACATTTTTGACACTTTTTTGGGACCAATGGCATTTATACAGTGATCAGAAATTGAAATATCCATTGATTACTGTATAAATGTCATTGGCAGGGAAGGAGTTAACCTGCAGGGGGCGCTCTAGGGGTTAACTGTGTTCCCTGTGTGTGTTCTAACTGTATGGGGGGTGGGCTGCCAGGGGCATGACAGATCTTACTGTTCCCGATCACTGGGAACAGTAGATCTGTGACATGCCACCTGTCAGAACGGGGAACCCCAGTGTTTACATCGGCGGTTCCCCATTCTGGCTCTGTCACAGGCCATTGCGGGTCGTCGACGGACATCGAGTCCACCTGACCCGCGGTCCCACTGAGGGAGTGACGACTATAAGCTGGCGATTCGCGGGTCAGAGCCACACTGTCGCCGCTTATAGTCTTTACGCAGTCGGGAAGTGGTTAAGGTGAATACACATGGGATTGAGGTTTTTTTTTTTATTTAACCAGTGTGTTGGAAGAAAAAATAACTTGCAGATCCCTGCATCAACACAGGTGATGTTGATGCAGGGATCTTTCCCGCTGTGTCTTTGTATTGTGATAACGGGGACCCCCCCCCCCCACATCAGAATACACAGATCCATAGGTGTGCGCAGCCTGTTGCATTAGAGTGTGCACCCCAAAGCCTTTCTCTGCAGCCTCAGCTGCATTGAGCAGCGAATGAATGGGAAGTGCTCTGTGCTGAGCAGCTTCCTGTTCATTTACAAAGTGAAGCATAGTAGGCACCCTTTACTATGCTTCGGTTATGAATGGACACAGTGAGTGTGTTCATTTAGAAAAGGAAGGCGCGTAAATTACATATTTACTAGCCCCTTCCCATGCTCTCCGTCATGAAACATCCCATCAACAGCTTGGGGGACAGAAAGTTCGTGTAGTAGGGGGAATCAGCACCGCATGTGATTAGGGTGTGCCCAGACACACCTGGGACACCCTTTGCACACGCCTATGCACAGATCAACACTGCAGCCATTGGCTGCAATCGCTGATCGAATGACTGTTCAACAGAGGCCGATCATTAGACTGGCTTTTGTTGAACAGACAGCAATACACACAGACGAAATTTGGTCAGTTTCTGCTGTACCAGGCGAATTTCGGTCAGGGCCAGATCTAGTTTAGAAACATGTCAGGGGGGTAGAGGACAGGAGGTCAGCAGGGCAGAGGAAAGGGTCAGCAGTTTGTAGGGCAGTGTAAAGGGGGTCAGCAAGTTAAAGGATGAAGGGTCAGCAGGGCAGTGTACAGAGGTTAGCAGGGTGGAGGATAAGGATTAGCAGAGAAGTGTACAGGAATCAGTAGTGCAGTGTACAGGGGGTCAGTAGGGCAGAGGTCAAGGGTCACAAGGGTGTAAGGCAGGAGTCAGCAGGGCAGTGCACAGAGGTTAGCAGGGTGGAGGATAGGGATTAGCAGGGCAGTGTACAGGAATCAGTAGTGCAGTGTACAGTGGGTCAGTAGGGCAGAGAACAAAGGTCACAAGGGTGTACGGCAGGAGTCAGCAGGGCAGTGTATAGGGGTCAGCAGGGAGGAGCATAAGGATTAGCAGGGCCGTGTACAGGAATCAGTAGTGCAGTGTACAGGGGGTCAGTAGGGCAAGGGTCACAAGGGTGTAAGGCAGGAGTCAGCAGGGCAGTGCACACAGGTTAGCACGGTGGAGGATAGGGATTAGCAGGGCAGTATACAGGAATCAATAGTACAATGTATAGGGGGTTAGTAGGGCAGAGGACAAGGGTCACAAGGGTGTCAGGCAGGAGTCAGCAGGGCAGTGTACGGGGGTCAGTAGGGTGGAGGACAGATTTCAGCAGGGTGGAGGACAAGGGTCACTGCTGGCAGGGCAGAGGACAAGGGTCACTGCTGGCAGGGCACTCGGCAGAGCTGTTCTCATCCCTGTACTGCACACAGAATGGGCACAGACAACAGGACGCCTCCTCCCCACATACACATAGCTGAGAGGAGGAGCTCTGCTGCCGGTGCCCATTCTGTGTGCAGTGCAGGGGTGGGAGAAAGAGCTCAGTGGCTGGGCACAGCATCCGGGGTGGAGGAGGGAGGAGAGGACAGGGGGCTTTGGGGGGGGGGGGTACAGTGCAGACTGCAGATGGGCCAAATCTTGCCTGGGTTACTGAAGACAACACTTTTGTAACTCTGGTAGTTTTGCCCAATAAAAAAGGCAGGCAGCAAAGGACTAGTCACCAGAATTTCCTGTGGACTTCCTGTAGCTGATCTTTTCCCCATTACTGAGTTCCCATGCCTTGTTCTGCACTGTGTCTCTATGTGGAGGTGTCCATCAGGGCTTTGCTGCATTCGGAACGCAGGAGGTTGGCCACTTGGCATGGGCACCATACAGAGAATGCTTTGCATGTTGTGAATGAATGCAAAAGGATTGCATGGGGTGAACAGTGTCACCGTCACACTCCATGGGCTCAAGGGCAGCTCTAAACTGACCGTTTCCAATTCGGTTTTGACCACTTACCTATTGGTCTTGAAAAGTGACCATTCTTATTCTGTCTTCCTAAGGCCCCTTTCACACATGTGTGACACGATTTTACCGCATTTTTTTGCCGCAATTTGGGATCAGTAAGAATTTGGTCTGACTTTGTTGCAGCTTTGGCTCAATGAAAATATATTACAAAGTCGTACAGAAGTAGTACAGAAATCGCATCTATATTATTCAGGTGCGATTTGCATGAGACTTTGAGGGTTTACCATTGAAGTCTATGGACCTCAAGTTGCATCAAAGTTGGACCAAATGAATGCAGGGACTACTGTGATGTTGGCACCACTTGAAAGTCGCACAGATATGAACGGTACTCTTTGGAAATAATGGGGAACGACTTGTCATGCGACTTTGCAGTCCCAAATCGCAGCACAACTTGCACAAGTGTGAAAGGGGTCTTAGGGAATGAGCCCTGGTAAAAAACAAAAAAACAAAAGGGGGAAGCACCATTCCACCAGAAGCTTCATATTTGCAACCAACCCACTAGACACCCTACCCACCAAGCTGCTATGACATATATGTCTATGATCTGACCTAGTTGCCATACATGAAATGAGGGAGGGCAGGTGGGACAACTTTCTCCCCTTGTTCACGCTCCTGACGACGTCACACTGATGACAAAACTCGTCAGGCAGAGCTACACGATGCTCGCCAGGTAGGGTTGCCACCTGTCCAGGATTCACCCGGACAGTCCGGGTTTTGAACCTTGTGTCCAGGTTTCAGACCATCTGAAACCCGGACACAATATTCAAAATGGACTGCGGCTCCCCAAGTAACCAAGTACCACAAATGCTCAGTGCATAGGTGTGCACATGGGCCCCACCCCCATACACAGACAGGAGAGGAGAGAGGGCTTGATGTGCTCCTCCTCCTCCCACCCCTACCCCTCAGTCTGCCCACCCATACTCCAATCCCCATCATTCTGTGCTTCAGGAAAGGGATGTGTGGACTGGGAGTTTGAATCTCAGCTCAGATACATTGTGGATGAGAGGTGTCAATGCCTGAGCCTCCATCCTTGGGTGAATGAGCTCACCATCCACCATCTGTGACTGAAGTCTCCTCCCTTCCTTTTCTCTCCTGCCTCCAAGCTAGTGAGTGCACTAAAGTAAGGGGGACTCGGATGTAAGGGGTGCCCTGTGGACTCTGATGTAAAGGGGGCTTTAAGGACCCTAATTTAAGGGGGATGCTGGGAACTCTGATGTAAATGGAAGGTTTGGTGAGCAAAAACTCCCTTACATCAGAGTTCCCCTTTACACCAGAGCCCACAGTGTTCCCCTTTGAAAAAAAAGTTGCAGTGTGCCGCTAAAGTGTTCGGGTTTGGCTTGAAGAAAAGGTGGCAACCCTATCGCCACGTGACCAGGAACAAGGACAGCGGTCGCCATCTTTGTGGTTGGACGCCTTAGACTTGCCATGCTAAGCTATGCTGAGCGTTGTTGAAGCATATTAAATGTGAGTGCATATGTTTTAGAACCTTTTAAATAAATGAGTTTTTGTACCGTCTGCCCTATCGATCTCCCTTCTCTGTTTACATCATGTCACCCGGTTGCTACATGCTATGTATTTGAGAGGAACGCTATATACTGAAGGAATTCAGGGAAATTGTTGGAGCTGCCAGCTGGGGTCCGGATTGAGGGATCGTTCTCTTATATCTGAAGGCTGTCAATGACCCTTCATAATAGAAGGTCGGTGAATTCTGGTAAGGGACCGTGTGTGGTGATCACTGGTGATGGGACGCACCATTCAACATTCTTTTTCACCACCCTAGTCACCGACTTCAAGGACTTTTAGGACCTTTTTTTCCCTTTTTTTTCCCTGTATTTGTAATATCTTGATGCTATGCGCCGCAGCTGTATCTGTTTTTAATGTGTGTGGTTCCACCAAACCTATCTGCTGGCTGTATTTTAAATGATTGTTACACCCGAGCGCAAGATAATTTGAATTTACAATTTTGGAATGACCAATGAGCAATCAACACTGCTCCTACCCCTGCAGCTTCTCCCAACCACTTGACCGTCAACCTCCCAATCAGTTAAAGTGGAACTTTACCCATAACAACTTGATAAAAAATAATGTTCTTTAGCAAGGAACATACAGTACATTCCACATTATTAATTATGCAACCAAAATTGGTGTTCTGTAAATTGCCTCCAGCATTGCTCCTGTTTCTCTTTTCTGGAGGCTGCCATTTTGCTGAAGCCCAGAGCCCCTGAGCAGCAGTAAATCTTTAGGCTGTCAGCAGATCAGCCTCTACATTTTGGGCACAGTGCTGAAAAAAAGACAGCAATTAAGCATGTGCAGAGCAGGGTGAGACAGACATCATCTCGGTATAACCACCGAAAGTCCAGCGACATACCCGTCATTAAGTGGAAGTGGAACTTTACCCATAACAACTAATGTTCTTTAGCAAGGAACATACATTCTGCATTATTAATTATAATACCAAAATCAGTGTATGCTGCAAATTGCCTACAGCACTGGTTCTCAACTCCTGTCCTCAGGACCCACTAACAGGCCAGATTTCAAGTATAAGGCCTCATACACATGGACGTTTTTTGACGCCGGCGTTTTCTGGCGTTTTTTGCAGCTCTCCATGTTAGTTAGTGGCCCCATAAAAACGCAGATGTTTTTGAGCTGTAGATGGCGTCGGCGTTAGTGAGCTGAAACTAGAACCCACGGCAGCTTGTTCTGAGCCTGTAACGTTTCGGCGTTATTTGACGGCGATGCCGCAAAACGCTCACTAACCCCGTACCGGCGTTAACCGGCGTTTTTTGACGCCAACGTTTTTAGGTTGAAAAATAGCAGAGGGATGATTTTTTTTAAAAAAAGCCTATTGACGCCGACGCTCACTAACGCTGATGCATAACGCCGAAAAACGCAGATTTTTTTTCCTTGACGTCGAGCCCGACGTTTTGTTTATTTTTTAAGAAACGTCCGTGTGTATGAGGCCTTACCTTGGGGAGATGCAGACTAGAATGCTGCAATCACTGAGCAGCAAATGATATCACCTGTGATGTATTTCAGTTATCCTGCAAACCTGGACTGTTAGTGAGTCCCGAGGACCGGAGTTGAGAACCACTGGCCTACAGCATCGCTCCTGTTTCCTCTTACTGGAGGCTGACATTTTGTTAAAGCTCAGAGCTCCTGAGCAGCAGTAAATCTTTAGGCTGTCAGCAACTGAGCATGTGCAGAGCAGGGAGAGACCGTGTGTTACAGGATTTTAAACAGTATAGGCACATATTTTTTAATGTTTTACATATCTATACTTGCAAAAGGGGCCTGTTAACTGTTTCTTGGGACTATTGCTCCCCCAGTCATTTAGCCCCTCTGTTCATTTTATTGCTAGGGAAGGGGGGGCGGGGTCTTTTTAGCTGATAAAGCAGCTTCTGTGCCTGCTGCGTGGTTCAGGTTGACATACATACGTGTCGCACAACTCATCCTCAACTGGCGTTGCGGTTGGATGCAACATTCCGATTACAAAGTAGGATTACAGTCCTACTTTACCTCCTAAATATAAAACCCAGGTTTAAACGTTCCTTTTCTTTCAATGGGTAGCATGTAAAAGGATTAAAAACTCTGTCAGATTGGCATTACTGCTTGTATCCTCCTGGGGAGAGTTTCCTCACTTCCTGTCCTGATGGCTACACAGGAAGTGAGGGGAAATCTCTCCAGCGGACACAGATCTTCACTTCAGACGGCCAGAAATGTAATAATTCAGAGAAGTAAACTAGAAATAAAGGTGGCAGAAGTCAATTTAGGACTGGAGAGCTAATAAACATTTCATAATCCACCTAAATATGTATACCGATTAAACAAACACCTTTAATTAACGCATCTATAAATACAGTTGCTGTTTATAATGAATTGCATATACAGTTGACATAAGATGTTTTTTTCCCCTCCAGCTTATAACACATACAAATGTTTCTTTATTCATTATGCCTTTTACATACTTCCTGGGTAAATTATAATATCTTTCAACCTAAGTACATACACTATATTACCAAAAGTATTGGGACGCCTGCCTTTACACGCACATGAACTTTAATGGCATCCCAGTCTTAGTCTTAGTCTGTAGGGTTCAATATTGACTTGGTCCACCCTTTGCAGCCATAACAGCTTCAACTCTTCTGGGAAGGCTATCCACAAGGTTTAGGGGTGTCTATGGGAATGTTTGACCATTCAGAAGTGCAGTCTCCGCTCTGATTCATCCCAAAGGTGTTCTATTGGGTTGAGGTCAGGCCAATCAAGTTCCTCCACCCCAAACTCACTCATCCATGTCCTGATGGACCTTGCTTTGTGCACTGGTGCGCAGTCATGTTGGAACGGGAAGGGGCCATCCCCAAACTGTTCCCACAAAGTTGGGAGCATGAAATTGTCCAAAATGTCTCGGTATGCTGACGCCTTAAGAGTTCCCTTCACTGGAACTAAGTAGCCAAGCCCAACCCCTGAACAACAACCCGGCACCATAATCCCACATCCACCAAATGATTTGGACCAGTGGACACAGTAAGGTCCACAAAGACATGGATAAGCGAGTTTGGGGTGGAGGAACTTGACTGTCCTCATAGAACACCTTTGGGATGAATTGGAGTGGAAACTGTGAGCCAGACCTTCTCTCCAACATCAGTAAAGAAACAAAAGGCACACAAGTGCGCACTGGCCTAGCGCATTATCCTTGATAAAATGTATTTAATAGAAATCATAAAGTCATACTCACAAACAAAATCGTGTAACAAGCATTTCCAGTACTGGAGCGGGTAAGGTCCAATCCACTGTCTCCTACTGGTATCCTGGATAGACTGGCTAACGCGTTTCGAGGCTCTGAGGAAGAGGCCACAGCCTCGAAACGCATTATGATTTCTATTAAATACATTTTATCAAGGATAATGCGCTAGGCCAGTGCGCCCTTGTGTGCCTTTTGTTTCTTCAGTTTTTTCGGGACTACCCCTGTCCATCAGGTGGCAGCACGGTGGCACGTTATCCAGTTCTGATACCATCAGACATCCCCTCCCTCACCACTGCAGAGAAGATCGTCTCCTTGAGCGCGGGAAAAATGAGTATCTTGACTCTCCAACATCAGTGCCTGACCTCACAAATGTGCTTCTGGAAGAATGGTCAAACATTTCCATAGACACTCCTAAACCTTGTGGACAGCCTTCCCAGCAGAGTTGAAGCAGTTATAGCTGCAAAGGGTGGGCCAACTCAACATTGAACCCTACGGACTAAGACTGGGATGCCATTAAATTTCATGTGCGTGTAAAGGCAAGCGTCCCAATACTTTTGGTGATATAGTGTACCTGTAAAGGTGTGAAAGCGAAACCTGACAGAGGCTCTAATCTTTCTCCATTCTATTCAAAACTATAACAAAACGTATGATTTAATCTCCACAGGTATTAAACCCTAAAGCGAATATTTATTATATTGCAGCTTTCCTTAATAAAAAGTGCTTTAAATAATGCTTACAGAAGTGTATTTAAAACTCTCAGGGATCCAAAGCTTTCATCTCACAGTAGCTAACTCAAATGTGTGTTTCCTATTCTCAGCAGGAGGCTAAGACGAACGTGGAACATCTAGCGCCACATGTGAGGTGTAAAGCTGTAGGAGATATAAATAGTACAGTTTGGGGGGGTTCATTCTTGGACCCAGCTGTATTCCTTTCCAGAAATCCAGCACAAGAATAATCCCAGCTGCAACTTTTAACTAAACAGATTTCCCTTTACGTCCTGTGCCAGAGACACCCTGACACCCCAGATGGCAACAGGAAAGGAATTGAGGTGATATCTTCCAAATGGGGGCACAGATAGCAATATAAACATGTTTCTGTTGTTGTTTGTGTTCTTTTAGAGCAGCCTTTCCACCAGTGGAACACTTATAATTTTCAGGTCTCCGGGAACCCCTGCTAAAACCAATTAATTCGGGGGCCCCTTACATTGGTCAGTGGGAAGAATGTCCCTTACATTGGTGGTCAGTGGGAAAATGCCCCTTACATTGATGGTCAGTGGGAAAATGCTCCTAACATTGGTGGTCAGTGGGAAGAATGTCCCTTACATTGGTGGTCAGTGGGAAAATGCCACTTACATTGATGGTCAGTGGGAAAATGCTCCTAACATTGGTGGTCAGTGGGAAGAATGTCCCTTACATTGGTGGTCAGTGGGAAGAATGTCCCTTACATTGGTGGTCAGTGGGAAGAATGTCCCTTACATTGGTGGTCAGTGGAAAAAAACACTCCTAATATTGGTGGTCAGTGGGAAGAATGCTCCTTAGATTGGTGGTCAGTGGGAAAATGCCACTTACATTGATGGTCAGTGGGAAAATGCTCCTAACATTGGTGGTCAGTAGGAAGAATGTCCCTTACATTGGTGGTCAGTGGAAAAAAAACACTCCTAATATTGGTGGTCAGTGGGAAGAATGCCCTTTACATTGGTGGTCAGTGGGAAGAATGCCCCTTACATCTGTGGTCAGTGGGAAGAATGCCCCTTACATTGGTGGTCCCTGGGAAGAATGCCCCTTACATTGGTGGTCAGTGGGAAGAATGCTCCTTACATTGGTGGTCAGTGGAAAGATTGTTCCTTACATTGGTGGTAAGTGGGAAGAATGTACCTTACATTGGTGGTCAGTGGGAAGAATGCTCCTTACATTGGTGATCAGTGGACAGAATGCTTATTCTGACTCCTAACTGTTGTAATGGCGACTTATCCCTTGTTGAGACCTCTATGCCTGGCCTGTATAAGCAGATATGATCACCGCAGACAGTTCTTATCAGATAGTGACTCACCAATTACCGATTTCTTCCATGAGCGTTTATTCATTGGAATAGCAGGTACAGCATACAACAAATGTGACAGATGGTCGAAAGATGGTAACTGCAGGTCAAAACATAGTAATGTGTCCTAGGATGCGAGTAGATTGAGTGAGGCCTTCTAGCATGTAGCCATATTCTTTACCTCATGAGAGAGAGGACACAGGAAGAGGAAGTAGAATAGCAGAGTGCACCAGGAACAGGAAGTTACCAAGTAGAGTGAACTAGGAAGAGGAAATTAGCTCACAGAGGATGGGAGGTACACACTTAGAAAATACAATAGAAAGGTGTAATATCCAAAAGAACCACAAGATGGCATTCCACTTAGATGAGCGTAGGATCCTGTGTAATGATACAAAACTGGACGTCAATGGTAGAAAGCTGGTAGACAGTGTAAACAACATACGACATGGACGATAAGGTTACTTATTTGCGAGTACCTTCTTTAGCCATTAACCAC